>VZSE01013368.1:1479953-1610608 GCA_013398275.1 Promerops cafer | reverse complement strand
GGTCACACCAGGTGTCAATATTCGAATCTGACCACTGATTGCTTTGACTAAAACTTCCCAGAAAACTCACTTCCTCCCAAACCAAGACACTGTGGAACAAGCTTTCTTCTAAGGAAATTCTCTGAGTTTCATTAAGCCAAAGTAAAAGCTGGGGGGAGAGGGAGGGTGGAGAAAAGAAAGAGGTATTATCATAAAAGTATCCTAATTTCTACATAAGAACAACTACAGAAACAGGTCAGTTCTCAGGACAAATGCCAGCAAACGTGTTGCCTATTTGGGCTGTAGTTCTTGTAGCTCAGTAAAAGTTATTACTTCAATTAACTGCACTAACAGCACCTGACTGATAATTGCTGGTGTTCGCCAGGGAGGGTGTGATCCAACCCTCCCGAGCCATTATCACATCTTTCTCAGCCTCTTTTGTTTGGCTCTGACAGGACTGTGATGGTAAGTGGTGTTAGCTCATTTCCTTATTATTTCTCAAGGATTAAAGCAAACGGTCCTCACTCAGTAGAACTTCCTCCCACAATTTTAATTGTTCCCTTAAAGTTATTAGTATCTTTTATTAGGAAGCACTTTTATGAAAGTTAGTCATTAGTAGAAATCTTGCATTTTACATCAAAACATGAAATTGTGTCAATCTTTTTAGGATGGGATTTTCAAGAGATTGAATTCTAGAAATTCAAGCCTTATTCCAGCTCATTCTTCATGGTTTATAAACCTTTCCATCTGCTTGGTACAGAATGATTCTTCTTAAAGATGCTCATAGTGTAAATCTGAATAGTATAAACCCAAAATTATTTTCATAACTATGACCTGTGTCTTTTGCTCTCCCCCTGGTTAAAGCACAGACCCCAAACTGAGGGCAGTTGGGAAATTTTTGGCTCACAAAAAGTAACAGACAAACATTGCAGCTGTGTTTTACTTCTGGCCTTATCCTAGAAAAACTGGGCTGCTGCCAGCTTTTCTGAAAGGAAGGAATCAAGTTTTTTTCTGTGTGGTTAAAGCAACAGAGAAAGTACTAAACAACACCTGAGCATCACACAGAGCAGTATTAAGAAAGACTCACCTCTACCTTTACATAAATCATACTTAGAATTTACCTGCTTGTAAACACCTGCAAATTGCCTCATGTCAGGGTTCTTCCCTTCTTCCTACTTCTAAAATGCAAATTGCTCACAAATAAGGAGGAAAGGACTTCACAATCAGACCAGTGGGCGAAGCTGATGGGGGCACTGACACAGACTTGGTGCAAGCCCTGCGTTCATCCTACAGAAGGATGTGAGATGCAGATACAGGAGGTAGCTCTGCCTGGTGTCCTGCAGGGAGCAGCTCTTCCTGCACAGACAAAGAAAGGTTCAGCAGAGGAGGAACACAATCCTGGGTTCTAAGGAGGACATCTCCCAGCCCTTCCTGCTGATCTCACTCACAGCAGAGTTACACAGCAGGGGCTGAGACCACGGACACTCCCTGTCAGACACGCTGCCCCAGGAGGTGCACACCAGGCAGAATACCACACACCCACTGCTGGAAAACACTTATTTATTACCCTGGACATTATTCTGGGACAATGAACCCACAGTGATCGTATTTGTCAGGACCAGTTTAACTTTCCTTGCAGTTAACAGCAAAATTAATAGCTTGTCCCTACAAAACCAAGGAATTTCTGGAAAATGGACTTAACTGGAAATGTTATTTCGTTAACAGATTTCAGTTGAATGGAGTTGCACCAATCCTGATGCTTTAATATAGTTTTTTTTTAAATATTATCTACTATTAAAATTATATTTTTTCTTAATTCTGCCCTTGGAATCTTTAAAGTTGATATATTTCAAATTTGGGAAATACTCATTTTAAGACTATAAACACCATCATTAATTGTTTTATGCAGTGAAAAGGTAAACATATCTATTTAAACAAACATCTGGACAAACAGGTGCTTCCTCATTCAATATCCTATTAATAATTCCACTTAGTTCTCTTTCCTGCTGATGCCAAACGATTTGTGAGGGATTTAAATCACAGTGGTGTAAAGTGTCACCTGCTGATATCAACTTAATGTATTTGAAATATCCAAGGCATCCAAGTTTATCGTGTGTCTTGAGCTCAAGTTCTGTCAAACACTGTGACCTAATTTCAGTCAATGTTGGAAAGACCTCAAATCAATACCTGAGTAATGCAGAGCTGTATCCATCACTTAGCAGGGGACACTTTGTCATTTCAGTCACAGTCTAGTCCCCAAGTTTCATACTGTTTGCTTTGGACTGTTTGAAGGGGTGGGTTTGCTCTGAATTTTGTTTTTCATAGTGATACTTTTTTTTCAAGGCAGAAAATCACAACACTTGGGAATGACAAAAATTTCCCCACTTTGCTTTTTTAGGAGTATTGTTTGACTAAGCATACTGGCCAAATGCCAATTAAAATAAAATTAATTATTAAAATAATTACATTCTCAGCTCCCTGAATCCTGAAAGAAGCTTTGCCTGCATGTACTGACCCTCTGAAAGCACATAGATGAAGTGTCAATTTCTTATTCCAGGGATGACTGCACATTGGTGCAGTGGGAAGTGACCATTGTATATTTCTTACGTATTTAAGTAAGAAGTTCTTACATATTTAAGTATTGTTATATCTTGCAGCTTAATCAATTAATTGTTTGTAATAGGAGATCATAAGATGAATGATGGTGTGACTAACAACAAGGATAAAAACCTATTGCTGGATTAAATTTATAAATGTGAATACAAATCCTATTACTCGAGGCAGTAGAAAATACAAATTTTCCTGGACTACTGACTTTGCACAAGAAGAAAGGTGACAAAGAGTTTTGTTGAAATAAATCACAAGAAAAGAGCTTTTGGAACAGCAAAAAAAAGTCAGTTTAAGTTCAATCAATCTGATTGTTCAACTATATTCATTAATTCTAGATTAATGAGTTCCTCTGCAGATTATTTAAAATAAAAAAATATAAATACTTCTTCAAAAGCACTCCTCCCTCTGCTATGAGAAAAGATGGTCATATTTGGGATACAATAGAAGTTAAAACAAAAAAAAAGGCAGAACAAAACAAATAAGACCAAACAGCAAGGCAGATGGGCTGATGAATGTCTGCATAGTCATCTGAATCTCCTGTTTGCTCATCCCTGGGATTAATGTATTTTAGACCTTACAGACAGACCTGTGAACAGAGTGACCACAGGCAGTTACGTTCAATACCATAACTATATATTATGTTAATGGATATATTATACTTTTTATACTATATATTATAATAATATAATATAATAGTATAATATATATTATGCTACTATATATATATTATCCTAACTATAAAACCAACTCCACTCTGTGCCATTCTTCATAGAACAGAGCACGAATCCTAAAGTTTAGTGGTTTTCCACATGCATAAATAATTCCCCAAACTTAACTTCAGGCACAGAGTTCAGCTTTAACCAGGAGATGTTATTGCCAGAGTTGAAGGTTGTGGAGGCCAGGGGAGATGCCCTGGTTTTCACGTGCAGTGCACCCTCCCACTGGGCTGGTTTGAACCCTTTATGGACTGCAGACAGCACAGCTCAGAGAAAAAGGGCTGATGGCAAACCAGTCCTTACCAATTGGGCTCACAGAACTGGACTTGGATATGAATCAGGGAATAACTGAGATTGGAAGGACTTCAGGAGGTGATGCCCACTGACAACAGGACACAGCTCTCACCACAGACTGCAGTACCAGTTATGACATGGGAATTGGTATTTCTGAATAAATTGTCTGATTCTAATAGGCAGTGGGCATTCAGCAACTCAAGTCATCACACATACTCATTGAAAATGTAAAAAAAGAAAATCTTTTCTCCTAGACTGCCAAATTAAATAGAAATAGAACTTTTGTTATGACCAGCAAACAAAAGATGAAGAAGCTGGACCCTCCCACTTACATAGCTGAAGTGACTGAGTCTTTTTAGGGTCAGCATTCAATTTTTCTATTTCTCAACAGAGGAAAAGTTTCCATGGATCCAACAAACTAAAAAAAAATGTACTTTGACATCAAGCATTTTGTCTATTAATCCTCTTCATATATTTCTCTTGCAGCACTTTCAATTCAGAAGCAATATGCTATCTCTTACAAATATTTGCATTGTAACAGAATCACTGTCAAATTCCAAACTTTTCTATAGTTCAGCATCAGTTGGAAGGGCTGACAGTTTTCAGAGGCTTGTATTAATTTGGTTTTGTTATTTGTTTGGGTTTCTTTAAACCCAAGATGAGTTTACACACTATGCACAAATATTTTACACAGGAATATGAAGACATGCATTTAGGAGGGGACAGTTCACCTTTGCAAGCACAATTCTCTGCAGGTACAGATTTAAGAATTGCTTCCTTCCTGTGGAATTGCACATGTGCAATTCTTATGTCTGGGCCTCCGTGCTCCCCTGGGGCTGCCACATACTCAAGTTCAGCACTCCATATATAAACACAGAATAGACAAAAGCAAGAGATGATCTACAGTATATTCCTTTATACTGTTTTAAACAATTTGAAGCAGCAGCTTCCTCCTCTCCTCAGTTCATTGGCAGGAAAAAAAAATTGCTGCAGCGTCAGGACTAAGTGCAATAGCAGTATTATACACCATGATATGAAGGTTATTATCCAAAACACAGCAGGCAAAATAAGACAGAACTACATAGACAGTGCTCTCAAAACCATCCCAAATACAGCATAAAAAAAAGAGCATAACTTTTATTTTAAAAGAACCAGTAAAAAATAGTAAAGTTGGATGCAAAAAACCAGTCAACTAGAAACATAGCATGGTCCTCCCAAAGAGAAAGGATAAGACATTGATGAAAAATCCCTGTGGTGTCTTCTTTAAATGGCAAGACACAGTGGAGTCAGTTAGGTATCTCCTTTTCCACAGAAAAATTATTATTATATTTGTTTTTCTAGGGCAACATGCTCCATTTTGGCATCACTAATGATGCCAAAAACTTGACAATATGAATAGAAACACGAGGATAAATACAAGTAGATCTTGGAATGCCTGGATTTCACATACCGCATGCTGCTTGCGACTGTCTGAAATACTGACTGCAGGAAGATTTACAGCACTGTTCATGAAGTTGCAGAATAAATTCGGAAAGCAGAGGAGACAGGAACAAAGGAATAAAAAGAATTAAAGCGCTGCTGAAAGGAAGATGGAGCTGTTAAATGCAGTTAGTGAAAATGAAAAACAGCTGAATGTGTCAAATTCCAGAGAGCTACATTTTATAATACAACTTAAATAATCAGATATTCTTACCAGAAGGAGTGTTGTATTTGATGTACTCTGATGAGAACCAGCTCAGTTTTCTCCTGAAAGAATATAAAATGAAAATTATGTCAGGAAAAGGCAGCTTGAAAATTCCCTGTCAAAAGAAGAAATGTTTTAGATTGTTTATGTAGCATTAATATGGATTCATTCAGGAATAAGTATTCTTAGTTATAACAATATAACATAATATTCTTTTTAATAACAGTCTTATTCTGGAAAAGGTTTTTTCACCAAGCTCATGTTAAGACAGACATTTTCACAAGTGCAGAGCAGCTATCATACCTGCTTATTTACTATTTCTACTCCAGAGTGTCTAGGATTACAGCTGTGGGCAGAGAGGATTTTGTGATACTACTAGAGAGACATAAGAAGGTATAAAAACATTTTCTTTATGTTAGAGACTTTATGTGAGGAGAACTAAGGGGGAAGTGGAAATCACTGGGCCTAAATAGGCCTGATAAGAATTTCTATTAAAATGGTTAGTTTAAAACACTTAATTCCATGTTAATGCAGGTAAGAGTTTGTGACCCTGGTTCTAGCAGTTTGAGTGACTATGCAATAAAACCCCCCTCATTTAACACCTTTTCTGTCAGCCTGCAATTAGGGAATCCTATGGAACAATCAAGTGGTTGGCAAGGTGTGTTGGTGGGTTTGAGCACATTCTTATGATTAATCTACCAGAACTTTCACATATTTTGCCCAGCAGTTGCTCCAAGAGGAGGCTGAGGCATGATGCTATTTTACACTCATCAGAAATTGCCCTTTTGTCACTGTGTCCATCAGTAGGCAGCAGCTTCCACCGTGGGATGGCACATTTGTTTTGTCATGCCAGCGTGGTTAACGAAGCGGTCACATGCATTAATGGAGCATTAGAGCAGGGTTCAGATGCTGCCCTCGCTGATGCTGAGGCTGTTCTCCTGCTCCCTCAGGTAAGGCAGGAACGAGCCCTTTGTGCCCATATTTCCCTTCTGCAGCAGCAGCCAATTCTTCTCATGCCAGAGCCTTTCCTTATCTGAATGACTGCACTAACTCGATCAGGGCACGCGGCTCCTGTCAGTTTGTGACAAGCCACACGTGAAAGCTTCTGCTGGCACTCACTGTCTTCCACACAATAACAGCAGAGCAGCTCTTATCTTTTTTCATAGAGAAACCAGTAACAGATGTCAGTTACATTTTTTTCACTAACTGGGGATTCCTAAAGTCCATCTTCTATGACTAATTTTCCCCTTTTCACACCTTTGTGCAAGTCACTCGGACATGTGGTAGGACTCAGACTCTCACCCCAACACCTGTTAGGCTTTCACATTGCATTTTTACTAATTCTCTTTCCTGATTCAAGCTATCATTACTGATTAAACAAAAGAAACACAGTCACTGGTCTCTCATGAGTGCCTTTCTCCTGCATACAAAGAGATGAAATTTAAGATCAAGATAGATGGGGGCTATTATAGCTGTTGACATTGCTTCTGTTGTGGAGCCCTTCCGTGTCCCAGTGCTGCATTACATTGCACTGAACAGAAACAGTGACACATTTACCACTTCACAATCACCTTATTTTCATATACAATGGTATTAAGCCACCAGTGGTGCTATCCATTAAATTTCATGATTATACATCAGGGAAGGTGTATGCATTGAAGGAAATGAAGTATCCTTTCAGTTTGTGACAGCAGCTGGCTTTTGTTATCACTGCAGAAATCAAGACACCGGAGTACAGGAACTTCTAGCACGAAATCTTCACTGAAATTCAAAGTCAAAAAGGTTCCTGCCCTGGAAACAGTGTTTGAGCCCATAAAAGAAACTTCATAGGAAATATTTTTTAGCTTGCCACTACTGACACAGGCTCAACTCATTCTCCTAAACAGAAACTGAAGAACCTCTAGCTCTACCTGTCCCATGTAGCATCTGTAGAATTCAGAACCAGTCCACATTTTATTACCTGCTACCAGCAGGAGTGATTTTTTAGCCAGTTCTGGGAAAAGGGCAAAGCTGTGAAAGCTTTATGATATTCTATTTATTTGCAAACACTTGGTGTAAAAAAGTTTTTGTAGCCTTTACAAATCTTCACAAATTAAGAAATATAAAGCCCTAGTTGAATCAGTTATGAAAATGCAGCCTCAGTGCACTGAGAGTACAATAATTATAAAGGAGCTGTTACCTGATGTATCATTCACATCTCAATTTTCAGATAAAAACTCTCCAGAAAAGATGCAAATGTCTGTACTTCACTAATTTACTGTTAAATTCAGAATTGTTTTCATGATCCCAGTATAAAGGCAAATAATTTAAATTATTCAAGGAGAAGGTATCAAATCTTCCAGAAACTAATATATATATGCTTCAATCATAAGCATCCTACATTACCATCATGACTTAAACAATATTAAGATAAGGATGGTAGTTCAAAAGACTAGGTTAAGTGTGGTATGTCTTCCCCTAAATGAGTACTCTATCTTTGAAAAAGAAATTCATTCTCTAAAAAGCATTTTTGTTCTTTAAGATTGGACACATGTCAGACATTTGGGTAGATGTGGATAACACAAAAGATCGGTATTTCTTTTGACACACCAGTTAAAAGAAATAGATTATTTTATTCAACTGCAGTATAATTATTTTTTTTAATCCGTTGAAGCAGAGAAATTACTATTGTTTGTATTAGAGTTGAAAATGACAGGGAAGCTTCTGTGCAGCTTCAGTGGGGTGGAAGGTACTCAAAGAATTGAGAAAATCTGAAACACTTGGCAGCTTCAGATTTCTAGTAGCTGCATGTATACTGCAATTAGAATCTAAACTAAAAGTGATATACACATGAAAATAGAGCATGGCATACACCAAAAATGAAAATTGGGATATGATGAGCTTTACAGTCATTTTTTTTCTAATAAATTATTACTAAAAGCCAGACCATCTCTTCTGAAGGTGTAACTAGTCAGCTGGCTTTCCTAAGTAATTCCTAAATATCAACACACCTCTCCCAGGATGCATACAAATTGCCTGCCTCTCAGACAAACCCTGCAGAAAGATGAATGCTTTCCAATTTTCCTTGGAAGCACGGCAGAGAAGTGGGGCGGGCGCTGCCGGATGGCTGCTGTTAGGTAGGTGCAGGACCAGCAGTGGCAGCGCATCCCCACCGGGCTGGAGCCAGCCCACTGCCCCTACCAGCCCCCAGCCAGCTCGTGCTGAGCCCAGGAACCCACCCAGCTCTTCAAAAGGGTGCTGCAAAGCACCTGCAGAGGGGCTTGGTGCCAGTCTGGCCCCACTCTGCAGATGGGAGGTGGGACAGGAGCCCACCGTGCTGCTCTGCCCTGCAGAGCCCAAGGCTCTCGGGGCACTGCATTTCACAGGAGCAGTGCAGCCCTTGGCTCATCCTGCTCTGCTGAGCCCTGCAGACCATCCACGTGTCCCCAGCCTGACACAGGAAGCTGGAATACTGCAAGTCACTGGAGAGTGTTATGGGCACTCTCACTGTACCAGGTGGCACAAGAGCCAAGATAATGCCACTCTCTAGGACAGTAGAATCTGACTGGTTCCGATTTCAAAGGATTTCTAGACACCATCTCAAGTTTAACCCAAGGCAAGACTACATCACTGTATATCCAGTAATGTTCCAAACATGTCTGTGGGTAGAGATCACCCAACCTTTTTTCTTAGCTACAGGGGCTGAATACCATCATTTTGGGATGTGCCCCTCTCCCCTCACATTCAAGTGCAATTTCTCTTGTTCTAGCTTATATCTTGTCTCACCCCTCTAGGAGTCTTCATCTTCTCTATAAAATTCCCTTTGAGTAATTGAAACCAGCAATGGAATCCTCCCCAAAGTCTTCCCTTAGAAGAGACCTAGCTCTTCCAGTGTCTCCCCATATATTTTGCTCCAAACCCCTAACAATTTTAATATCATGAGTAATACTAATTCAGCAGTGTCATCATGCCATCCTTACTACCTGCTGCCTTTCTGTACCTACTGCTGCCATTGAGTCACTCATTTCTAGGACTTTTTTTTAAATTTATTACACAAATAGTTATTGCATGGCTACAGAACACTTCCAGTCAAAATCATGATGAATTCTAAATTAGGCTTGGATTTGAGCCCCATTTCTCTACCAGGATATCATTTACTAATCTTATCTTCCCAATAACTAAAACAATAAGTACAGCTGACAGTAGCATGGGACGAGGAAAAACGTATGGAAATATGACTTCTACAGGAAGTACCAAAAGCTCATTCATTCTCATGACTGCACTACAAAAGGCAGTCATGAAGGATGACAGCAGAACTCCTGCTATCTCCCCATCTGAGTTCAAACCTGCTCTGTAAGTAGCAGCATGCATTTCTTTCATCCTCATTAAAAACAAAATGCCTATTACAGACACAAATACAAAACCTAGTAAAGTTAACCATCCAGTAATACTAGAAAATGAAATTCCAGCCAGCTAAACATGAGAAATCACAGCACTGGCCTGAAGTTCAGCAGTTTTACTGACACAGCATTATTCAATATTCTCCAGTGCCTGCTGGGTTTGAGGTAAGCAGTAGGAAATGGAAGGAAAACCTTGAAAAAGAAAAAAAAAGGCAAGTTTGAGATCAGTCATCAGCCTATATCTGAATTAGCTCTATTCTGAGTGGAAGGAATGTGGTCCATGGGAATGTATCACTAACTGCAGATGCCACTTAGCATTCTTCCAGCTGCTCATCACAGAGAGCCTCACCATTCAGGGCTGCACGTGTTCATTTCTCCTGACTCCTCACAAAGAGCCACTGCAATATTTTGCCTTCTTCCTTACTTTCTGTTGCTTTTGCCTTCTCCTAGCTACTCCTGGCTGAAGTTTGCACACACTGATGGGTTGTAGATGACTTTGACATCAGACTAACATTCTTCAAAGATAAAAAATAGCAGTGCTCTTTGTTTGCTCTGAAGCCACCTTCTCTGACCCTCTCAGTTAATTCAAACCCATCAGCTCTTGTTCCCAGTTGGTTCCATGTCTGGATACAGCCAGTTCTGGCTGCCTGCTCCCAGAAGCTCCAAGTCCCATCAATCTTCTCTTTTTGAAGTGGGGTGAACTATTATAGACAACGAGGCAGTGGAAGCAATGGCAGGGGAGGATCAGACAGGACAGATGCCAAATAATACAGCTCTGCTTTGGGATGGCCATGCCTGAAAAAAAGGGAATGGTCTTTTGACAGAAGAGTAGGACCTGACTATGTCTAAAGAAAATGACCTCATGAATGACACATGAAAACTCATCACTCACTCACCTCTGGAATACAATTAACAGGATGTTTTGTTTCAGGGCTGGTTTTGGTTTTTGTTTTGATTGGTTTTGGGTTTTTTTAACCATGAGAACTCTTTCTACCTAATTCTAAATAAGATTAAGGAAAACTTACTATTGACCACAGGCAGACAGGATTAAATGTTTTTTGAGCCACGGTCTCAGTGAAGTCAGTTCCCCAAAGTAAGGCAATGTATTCTGTATTTTCATCAAGGCCAGGTAAGACAACTTTCCCTGATTTCAACATCCATTTGTCAATGCATCAGGCATGAGCACTCCAAGCACCAGGCAACAATAGAAGTCAACTTAAGGGCAGATTTGGTTGCCTTTTGGAAAGCACACTCTGCAGACTGGTAGGAGAAGGAAGAGTAACTGCTGCCAGGACTGGAACAGGAGTGCAGGTATCATTAATGGATCATCTGGATCATGACAATACTTGCAAAATTTCCACCCAATTCCTGGGCCCTACATGCCCAGAGCTTCACAGGAAAGAATGTGAAAGTGATTTTACAAAAGTGGCAGTTGAGTTCTGACAAAGCTAAGAAAATCCTAGTGTGAGCATTCAGCAGATGATTTACAAATAAAGGAAACCTGAACAATGCAAATTTTTTTCAAAGACATTTTCATAGAATATGGATTTCAGCATGTTCTCTGGAGTCCCGCTTTCATTTCTAGCACTACAGTGGTATGCATATTTCCATAGAATTGGTTTATTCTATACTCACCTTAACAAGAAATTTCTGCATGAAAGTAAAGGTAGGCAATGTGGAGAGCTACTTTTCAATGTCAGACTGTCAGCACATCCAAGCAAAGACACAGAGACACTAAAGCTGTACTGAATGCAATTCAAAGGATTCATTCACAAGTATTTTACTCATTTCTTGCTCTAGAAAATAAATCATCAAGAAATTTTTATTACTCCTCAAAAATATGAAGATAGAGATACAGTATCTTAAGAATTAATAAAATAGTACCAAACATATTAATGTATTACTGGATCTAAGAAAAATCCTTTAAAGTTACTGGTTTTGCCTCTGTACTATAAATGTTGGATATTTCTTAACTTAATAAAGCTACAAAGGCTATTGCTGATCACATCTTGAGAAGTCTTAATAAATTCTCCAGAAGGAATTTCAATATTGTGAAGACTCAATGCTTCAATTATTAAGTAGGTTATATTTTCGGTTTTTTAGTCTGATTTGAGAAAATCCTTTCACAAAATCAAAATATTTTTGTGTCTCAGTATCTTGATATATAAAAAGATTGGGCAATATTTTGTTAAAAAATAGCCCTTTAAATAATAGATGAAGCCAGCAACATCAGGAAAAAATATTTTAGACTCTTTGGTTATGAAGACTAATAATGATAAAAATCAAACTTAAAATGTCATCACTTCAGTCTACACCAAAATCCAACAGTCCTAACTGCACTGGTGTCATTGAGGCAGACTAATAAGATAATTATATGTGCATTTAGTGTGCACTGTTGCATGTTTGTTGGGGACTCATCATAGTAAAATAAATCCAATACAGCAATGGAAAAGGTTGTGTTATGACTCATAAATATTTATAAACCAGGAAAACAGTGAAGTCAGGTTTGATGTTCAGGAAAGAAAAGATTTATTTTTCATGAATCCAATTCTTTAAGAGCTTCAGTGTGAAACATTTTTAATCCTTATATAAATGACCTTGATAAAATGAATAAATTGAGCAAGGCTATCACCTAGTGGTCAATGGGAGCAATATTCTATTTTTTCTTGTGAACTCTTATTTGCAGGGGAGGCGTTTTGGGGGCCTTTTTTCCTCTGTAGAGATCTGTCAAATATTGAATCTGCACAGCAATATTACATAAGTAGTAAATGAGTACATTTAGAAAACCCTGCTGTGCCAGTGTTTTATTACTTGTAATTTATTTTTATATGTCCAGTAGCTCTCTTAAATTATCTCAAAAAGTCCTATGAAATCCTTAATTTCACTTAGTGGGTTTTTTTTGTTTATTTGTTTGTTTTGTTTTTCTGAAGCAAACCTAAACGCCCACCTGAAAAGCCTATTCAGACATTTGCAAGAGTATGAGGCACAGAGTTCAGGCAACGCTCTTTTGACTATGATAAAGGGAAGAAAATACTAAGAAGGTATTTCTAGCAGATAAAAAACCTAAACTGAAGGGAAAAATGAAATAGTCATTCCTAAAATAAATAAATACAAAAGGAAATAATCAGTGCAAATTCACAGTGAAAATAGGTTGGCTGGTTTTGGAAGGGCCGGGCTACAAGTTTTGGGGTACAAGAGCAAAGAAAACAGCCCCCCCACAAGCACAGCCACACCTGAGGCTCTGCACTGCTGCAGGGTCAGCACTGCAGGGTCCCCAGGGCTCGGTCACAGCCCGCTGCTCTGGAGGCGACACCGGCGCAGAACAAAAGCCAGCACGTGCCCTAAGCAGCTTAGTCCCTGCACCTCCACACTGGTATTAGCCCAGGGCATTCTATACAGCCTGGAGGATTACCTTATCAAGGGCACAGGGGCCAGAGCTTCAGGGGTTTAGCTGGACAATCAGCACACTGTAATTATTTGTCACACTGGAAGAGGAAATAGTTTTACGTCTTGGAGGTTTCCTCCTTGGTTTTCAGCAGTTTTCTGTCTCAGCTGAGACCAAGAAGTGAGAGGGTGCAATTTTATCTGGAAGTATTGGTGCTATTTATCTTCTACCCATTTCAAAAAGTTATTCTAAACAGACCTCACTACTTTTAAACAAAGACCCCAAACAAATCAAACGAACAAACAAAATACAACACCAAACCAAAATTTGCGTTTAAGAAAAAGTTTCTGCTTAGAAAAGAAAAAGCTGTTACTCTCCTGGACTACAGGGAACATCATGAAAAGGTTGGGCACATTAGTGCATCCAAGTTTTTCAGCCCATGGATGGTGATAAATCTCTTTTCTCCATGACACCACACAACATGTAGCAAGGAGTCACTTAACATTACTTCCAGAAATAATACAGGAGAAATTGACCTGAAATTGTGGAGAGTCCCATTTATTTCAGAGACAAAATTAAAACATTTCCCCCTCAATTTGACCCATGACATTTGTTCCATAAGCCCCATCATTTTGTCTCAACTCCTTCAAACAGGACTTGAGTATTTCACCTGCAGCCACAAGGGCACTGCACAGGTGACAAATCCTGTCTGCACAGCAGTTGATTGCCACTGGTGACCCCAACCACAGCTGGCACATCAAAGTACAACCCTGACAGGGAACAGCATGTCAGGGATCCCCAGTGAAATATGAAACTCCACACAGAGTGACAGAACTCAAAGGCAGGTCTCAAATACTGCTCTCAGCTTTCCACCACACTTCTTTCTACATGGTGGTGGTAAGTGATACACATGCTATCAGTTTCTCAGTTGTCTAAAAGCAGTTACCTGTTACTTGCCAAAAAATACCACCAACACTTGGAATTTGCATGTGATATATCTGTATGCAGCCAGTTACCACTGCCAGGTCTTCCCCTCACTCATCACTATGTTACACATATTCACATTTTGTTGCTGGAATACTCAGAATGGACACACAAGGAATTTCCACAGGAACATAGGAAGTGTTCATAGGTGAATGTCACTTCAGATCTGAGACATTCTTTCCTAAAAGTTTTCACAGCCATGACTCATTCATGGTCTTCTTTTTCCAAGATTACAGCTGTTTTCTGCAGTGTTGTTTCTGCTAAACCTCTCAAATACAGGATTTGAGAGCAGATCTGCCTGGATCACCCTGTCCCAGAGAGCATCCTCCCCTTACACTGAGGGCATGTTTACTCCCACTGAGTTGTAATGTGAGCATTATTTAGAGTAATTGCAGTTTTATCATGAGTTAAGTCACATTTAGAAATAGAATGCCACAACTATGGTGTGTACCCAGATTTTGTTTCAGAAGTAAAAGTCTAACCTGAACTTCAGTGTGCAATTGAATTCCTCCTCTCTGATAGCATCTCTGATCATATCTGCAGGTGTTAATTGCTCTTTTAATAATACCAAAACTACCTACATTAATGCTAACAGTAGAAACATGGACTACTGCAACTTATTACCAAGGTCTCAATGTAAAAAGACATACCTTGTCCCCTTTTACTCCTCCAAATAAGACTGGTTAAAACCAGCACAGTGTCCAATTCCCTGCAGACTTTATTAACTCAGGCCTGCAGTGTTAAATAAGTCAGGTACCAGATCAGACAGAATTAGATTAGACAAATTAATCAGTGGAGGATGCATTGTACAATATCCAGTTCAACTTGCCTGCAATTATATTAAATTTAGAATTTAGGGACAAGTTTCAAGTTTTAATGACAAATTCACTTTTTTCTTCACATGCCAGAAGTTAGCTGGCAATGTAGTGACTGTGGAAATACTAAAATAGGAAAAAAACAATTTCTGCACAATATTAGCATATTAGGCTTCTTGGGATTCTCAAGGCATAAAATACATCAAAACACACTTGAAAATTTGATCTGTTTAGAACCTTGCTGCTTTATCTGCAGTTCAGCTCATTTAAATTGCATCTTCTGAAAAGAAATAGTTCAACAATATCTTCTAGGAAAGTTTTGCCTCAAAGGACTCATTTATCCTGATCACTGCATTGTCTAATGGATCCAGGGCTATTCCAGATCTAAATCTTTAATAACCTTCTCAGTCACCCAGATCATGTACTCTAGGCACTCAAAATATTATTTCTGTAGGACTTTCAATTAAGATCAACAGCACAACCACGGTACTTCTTCAACAGCGTGAAAATGAGAAATGCAAAAAAGATCCACTACAAGCCAAGCCCAAACCCAGAAATAAGTTCAGAATCCTCTCTCTTTCAACCCTTCTCCCACTGTCAAATGTTATATCTTTTAGAGACAAACTCAGAAGAATTAACTACACCCTCAAACATATTTGAGGTTGGACATGGCACCTGCAGTTCCACCCGAATCTTTGAGCAGGGGCAGCTGCAGCAGAATGCTCAGGAGTGGGTTCTGTTGATTGTGAACATTGCCAAGAACTCTCCCAACTGTCTCTTCCAGTGGTCCAAAAACCTTACAGAAGAGATCTTTCCTATGGAATGCAGGTGATGAATTTGAGCCAGAAATCATAACTGCCACTGAGGATAATGGGTCTTTTTAAACAAAATCTCCTGGTTTTTTTGGTAGGTAGTAACAAGTTTTCATTCTAAAAGAACAGCTGTGCCAAAGAAATCTAGGTCATGAAGATTCCATTATTTTCTATGAAAGAAAATGTCAAAGGAATTTTTCCCTTGGCATAAGTGAATTTTTAGCATTTAAAAATTTCAATATGATAAACCAGTAGAACAATTTAAAGCTTTCACTCTCCAAACAAAATTGGACAAAAAAAAAATTGTTTACTGTTTCTCCTCACAGAAATATTTCCCTCTTTCTAAAATAAAATTTGATTAGAATTGACAGAATTTTGTCAAGTACTGAAGCTTGATCAGAACTTAAACTTTAACCACATGTGTTGAAAATCAGTATTTTTCAAGCACCCTCCAACCAGGAGCAAACAACATAGTAAGAAGCTGAGCATCAGCCACTTCCCACTCTGCAGCAGGAGATGACAGCACATCCAAAATTAACTTAGCTTGTACTCGGTGTCCAAATAAAAGATCCATCACGTTCTGCATGCACTGACTCAAATCAATGAATCAAAGTCTCCCTCAGAGTCAAAACAACTGTTCCTCTTGGCTAAATTCTGCAACAATTCTCACTGAAAATTTATTTTAGCTATGTTGCTTCAAACCTAAGAGGCAAAATATATGAACATGCATTGCTATTGCCAAAGCATTCCAGAAAGGGAACAAAGAACCCAAATATGGGTTTGGCTCTATCTCTAAAAGCCAGGGGATTTGGAGAGAAGATCACAATGCAAGGTTAAAGTTAACAAATATTGATGAAAGATGCAGTGTAATGTGATGTCTGCTAGGGGCAGAATTACAGAAGAGTACAATTTTTTCATTTTTGGGGGGAAGAAAAGACCTACAGGTGTTGAAATTCATAAATAATCTAGCTCTACAGTCTTATTATTCTCCCTGTCTTGCTTCTAGCTTCAGAAATCAGAGCTTCAATTTTTATTGAAGCTGATAAAACAGTGCAGCGTTTGCATAGTCTCAAGAAGGCAATGACACGAGAAGCAGGATCTGTATTACACACATTTGTATGGATGGATTGGACCCAACAAATGAATTAGCTCAATCCAGCTCTTCACAGCTAGCACAGAATCTTGTTTTGGATTAATTTTCAGGCAGGAGAACTGTTTCACTCAGAAGATGAAGTGTTTTGGAATGAGTTTGAATGAGATAGTTAGAAACATCACATCTAATCTTTTTTTAAATCACACACATTTAAAGTGCCACAGCCAAAGAGCCTGTTCACATTCTGCTTTCAACCACACTAGCAAAAAATCCAAGGGAAAAATATCATAAAAACCTTATCTGCTCTGTGATCTTTTGGGAACTGCATAATAGTAATACTTAACAGTGATATAGCACTTTAGTTCTTCAAAGCACTGCATAATCATTAACTGAAAAAATAATCTGACAACAATAACTCATCTACCTCCCATCTGCCATCAGCACTGCACTCCAAATGAGAGCACTGCAAAGAGAACATTACTCAGTACAGCCAACACCAACTTTCTTGTTTTGTTTCTCAGATTTAACTGGTACACTGCCTGCATGGGGCAAAAGGGGCATGGAGGGCAGCACCAGTGACAAGAGCCCTGGGCAGGCCACAGGTGACAAACTGCTGCTGCAGCTCAGGGGGATGCTCAAGGTCAGCTCACCCCACAGCAGCTGAGGGCCATGGTCACTGTAGGACTGAGATTTGCTTATTCCAGACAGAAAAAAATAGTCAGTGTTGGTATTTGAATTAAAATCAAACCAAAAACCCACAGAATTCTTCAACTGCCAGCTAAGCACAGATTTATTGAATAACTAGGAAACTCCTCTGTCTTTGGCAGGGATGTGGAAGGCATGGAATAGCCTAGGAACAGAAAAACTACTGAGTTTTCATTCAGGTTTCATGATTCTCCTTCTCCAAAACGTGCAATTTAAAATTGCAAATGCAAGATTTCCACACAGATTGACTCAATTACTACAAATATATCAGATAACATTAAGTGTGTCTGCATTCAGTTTGGGACAAGTAGGGTGAAGCAGTAATTTATTACTAACTGGCTCCTTCTAAGTCACCATATCTATTTTCCATATATACATCCTAAAAAATTACTGTATAGAAGTGAAAACCATGACAAGTAATCCAGAGCATTCAAGAGTTCACTTTTTCAAAATGCTCCCTGAGATAAGAAATACACAGAAAAAGGATCCCTGATAATATCTGCTTGGGAAAGCAGGTGCAGCAAAGCAGATACACAAAAGAGAATTTTCAGATTTAATCTTTCCCCCACCTATTTATTCCTTCATTTATATCTTCTATATAAACACTTGCAACTGTGCTGTGTATTCTAGGTATTATGAAAATAAATCCTTTATTTGCATTTTACCTTAATCTGGCTTGAATCAAGGGGAACTTCAAGGTAACTTTCCAAAAAGGACACCTCTCCTAAAGGCAGAGCAAGTAAAAAAACCAGAACACAGGAATTCCTTTACAAGTGCTCTGGCTTCTCAGCACATTCTCCAAAAGAGTAAAATCATTTGTCCAAGACAGTCGGGCTGCTTTGACAATGACCACTCCAGGACCAAAAGAAAATCACCTTTCAGTTAGTCAGGTGTGATCTGTGGGCCTCTCCATCTTTCTGCTGGGATACAGCAGAGCTCAGCTCAGTGTCAGATCTGTGTAGCAAACGCCTCCAGAGGCGCCGTATCCGCAGCAAAACCAGGCACTGATTGCTTCACCTGGCAGCTTTCAAATCCCATTCACTCCAGAAATGTTTTCATTCACAACTTATTTGCATGGCCCAAATGAATTTGGGCTTCATATACTGTAAATATGAGAAAAACGATAAGTTTTAAGCTTTGGTTATCTAGCAAAAAAACTTTTAGATATGCCTCAGACCATCTAGTGAAGGCACAGAAAACACCATAGCTTTAGGGAGTGCTCACAAGGCAGCTTGCTGAGGCTCACTGCAGTATAGGCCCAGTACCTTTGGGAGGCACAAGTTATCCCATGGAGTCACAGACAGACACACAGGCCTTTCTTCTTTTTATGAACTGACAGTTTTTGGCATACATTATGGTTTCTATATCAACTTGTTTTCTGCTGAAGAAGCCACCTGGCTGTGCATAGAATCAAACTGTAGCACCACCTTGCAGAAATGAAGTTATCAACATTAGAAGCCCATTTACCGTCTTTTGAGAAAAGGGCACAGGCTCTGCAGTTCTCTTTGCCATAATTAATTTACAAAGCATTAAAGAAATTAACACCATGTGAATCAAAAGTTATAACAGGAATAAAAAAGCAAAGATGACAATTTCTTTTTTCACAAGTTAAAGTGGGTTTTTAGCAATTATTTAAAGGAATTACTTTTTTTCCTCTCTTAATGGACTAATGCAATAAAAACTAGTTAGAAAGCTGCTCTTTGCTCTTCCTTCTCTTCAAGTCTGTCTGTAATTATTTCCCTCTGCTGTTGGTAGCTCCTCCAGGCTGTAGAACCACAAAGTAATCCAACACCACATTTCCATGGGGTCATAAACCCTGACTAGATGACAGTTAACCCCAGTGGCCAGTTTGCTAAGGAAGGGTCACAAGAAGACATTTATAATTCATGACTAGTGTGTTTGAATGCTTTCAAACATTGTTTATGCCCTCTGGCAGTCTTACAGCTCTTCAGAGCAAAGCTTTACTTCTGTAAATACCTGCAGTTTCACTGAGGACAGCTCCTCTCCAAGGTGCCTGCACTCCGCAGGTGCCCCCAAACAATGAACTCATTCACTGTAGCAAGTCTGTGCCTTTTGCCAATAATGAACCCTGCTACTCATCTGTTCTAGAGCCATGAAAGGGTGATTTTGTCATTGTCCTTGGACAGCCTTGTCCTTGTGTGCAGTCATGATAATATGAACTTCCTCCATTCCACACATCAGCTCATTGGTCCACAAATGCAGTACTCCATTTTTGTCCTTTAAGACTGCTATGCCAGCTTGAGCACTTTTCCCACAGGAAAAATAAAACAACCAAAAAAAGAAACAAACCCAAAAAACCCAACCAACAAAAACCCAGAAAAAAAAACAAAACAAACAAATAAACAAAAACCCAACTCTAAACCACTTAAGTAAGAAATTAGATTGTTCTTTCTTGCGTGGTACCTAACAATAAACAGCCTATATAACAATGCAGCAGTGATTAGAGAAGAGAAACTAAACTCAGATTGAGATTCAGCAGCAAGATTTGTTAACCTCATCTCCCTTCCATTACTTCTCTAGCTAACACTTAACCAAAAAATTTGGAATTAGGACAATCCCAAAACTAGCAGAAAACAATGCAAAATTGCTTTATTGAAAAAGCAATTTCACAACGTTGTTTTTTCCTATTATTTCCTTTAAAATAGTACTTTTAGAAACACTCTCAGAGATGTGACTTTTCTAGGAATAAAAGAAGAAATCAAAGGACAGTTTTGCTGAGATGCACAAAGCATAGCTGCAGAAGAAGAGAGTTGGAACATCTGCTGGACAGCAGGAACTTCACTGATGCCACAGTGCACCCAGAGCAATCTGAAGTGGAAGTGGCTGCAGATTTCGGAAAGAACAGCAACAACTTAGTTTATGATGAGATAGTCTCACTCTCGTCCTGAAATCTCTTGCCATTAACCTATCTCCTCTCTGTTCCTGGTAAAACCCAGCCCTATACATGCTTTGTTACTACCACAGCACAATCAGATTAAGCCATCCACATTGTCCTGTGGAATGTGCATTAATAATTCTTAGTCACAAAGAACCTGTGTCTTTTCTGTACACCACACTTGTCCAGGTAAGAAACACCTTTGGGTCATGACTTAAAACAGCTGAATTATTTCTGCTCTTGCCCATGACCAACTGAATCAGAGCTGTATTTACCTATCCCTCAGGAAACTGCTACTGTTGCCTACCTTCTTCCTCCTGAGTTGCAAGTCTAATAACAACCTCACACATAACAGAAAAACACATCTAAAGCACACAAACCCTCTACATACAGTTCTACATAGAAGAAAATGTTAAATTAAACTTTTTTTTTTTTAAGACATTTGCATTCCTCATATTTAGTTAAATACAATACCTACCAGCTGCTTTTTGGGCACAAAGTCCTTGCCAGCAACCTTTCAGATTTCAAGTGCAATGGTCTGCAGAGCTACTCCCAACAAGCACACACATGGAGAAACTCCCTGGAGAAGCACCAAGTATTGGTGCAACAGAGTTGCTTATCTTCCCTTCAATTTTTTCCTAAGTTGTGCTGTTTGAAGCTAAATCAATTCAAGTTGCTTTGGTTACTCTCACTTTCAAAGTCTAAACCATTACCTGGAGCACTGCAGCACTGACTTAGCTGCACTCACATCTATTTCAGGCCTCAGTGAATAATTCTGTGCTATTCATATTGCATTATACTCAGCAGTGTTGTATTTTCCAGTTAATTGCTTAGGCACTGGCATGTTTATGTTGTCCATGACAAAACTGGAAGAACTGTATTGGAACTGTATTTTTGTCTACTAAAGGGTGTAGGTAGAGAGTCCATTATATTTCTTTCAGCATTTAAATTCTAGAGAAACTGAGTAAATAACCTCATTCCTCTATTTGTAAGAGGAAATACGTCTGCTAATGAAGGATCAGCTGAGGTTTTTCACAAGAATGCACTTCCCATACAGAAACCTGGCATTTCTCCTTCAAAAATCTTTTTATTAAGAAACAATTTACAAAATATATTTTGTTTGAAAACTGGACTAAAATTTTGATAAGAAATCAATACTGAAAATGTAGATATTGAAAAGCCATGCTGCAGCATATCCATGGACAGAATGGTTCTCATGTCAGCCAATTTGAATTTGTGTGCTTTAGTACTTTGTGCAAGTTTGGCCATGATGGAAATATCACATTTGGGGAAGTTTAGTATCTCAATAACCATGGTCTCTGTGAGAAGAAAAACCTTCATTACAAAAGACGCCAAAAATCATGATGGGGAAGAAGGGAGTCTGTGAAAACCAGGTAGTCTCAGTCACTTTTTCTCTGCCAGGACAGCATCAGCTCGAGCCAGCACCGAGTGCTCTCAGCTGCACAGCACTGCAGGCCTGCCTGGGGAGCTCTGTCCTCACCTGGCCTTAGCAGCACCATCCCTCTCCAACACAGTGCTTGCAGCTCTTTTGTTAATGCTGCCTGGAGGAACTCAGTACAGCACAGTCATCCTTAGCATTCAGCCTTTTTAAGCAAAGCAGTGCCCTTCATGTAACAGCTTTTCCCCTGGGAATATCACTAAGGAAACGCCAGGTAAGGAAACTGACAACTGAAAACCTTGTTAAAAATTTAAATTCCCTAACAAATGTTCATATGTGTATGCCCATTTTCTTGGGCTTTAAAAATATAAGCTGCATTCAGAAGCAGCTTAGATATAAACTAGATGGAATAAAAAGGTATTATTGAAGCAATAATTAATAAACTTTTACAAATACCTGAGATCCAGCTTTTTGTGTAACTATCCTGCATCCTCAGGCAACCAGACACAAATCCCCTCTAAGAGGAGGGTCCTGTGGATGAAGGTCAAAAATAAAGCATTCCAACAATGTGCCAGCTACTTACACTGCAGAGGGGAGTACATAGTTACCTGAAATCTTATTCGTGCATATTTTCACCCACTTGTCAACAAATGAAGCAAATTTCATATGCAGCTCCTGGTCTTTTCCAATAGCTTTCAGGAACTCTAAAGCTCTTTTTTGAATGTCAGTGTTAGTTTTGGCTAAGGGACCCAATGCAGCAAGGGATAAGGGTTTGCTGGGGGCAGATGATACCCACTGGGGCAGAAGGTACAATCTGGCCACTGTGATATTTAGATGGTCCAGGTGCTTTAGAACCACATCAAACATTCCATATGCTTTAGCAGCACGCAAGAAGCTCTAGCAGAGTGATCAACAAGACAGGAACCCATAAATCAGCCTGTGGCCACAATATGGGGACTGGTGGTTACAGGCCCATTAGGGGAATTCAGAGAGGAGATGGTGAGAAGCCAACTCATTATAGTGACAAACAGCAGCCAGATGCAGGAGCGTCTGCTCGCAGAGCCAGACACCTGCCCCTGCAGGCACTCACTGCACTCAGCCCACAGCCTGGGAGGGGACAGCTGTGCTGGCACCTTGGGACAGGGACAGATGATGGCCCAGCCAGCCAAAGCATGAGCCCAGCTCAGCCTGGTGGCCCCTGCACCCCCCAGTGCAGGGCAGACTGGTCCTGTGTCCTACAGTAACAAAGGCGACAATTCTCTTACATGATGGCAAAAAAAAGGCAACAAAGCTAAACTCCCCTTCTTAATCTCCACAATTAGTTGATCAGCTATTGATTTAATGGGGCCCCAACTTTAACTAGATTACAGCAGAGGAAAAATCCTCACTGATAAAAAATATGAAATTCAGGAACATAGAAGCAGAGCAATGTGCAAGCAGCAAAGATGAAAAGTAGTCTTTGGATGGGCTCAAGCAGAAAGCCAGATAAAACACAGTGTCCAAGAATGCTAAAGAAAGATATAACCCAGAGACCCTGCCCCAGAGCTCTTTCAGGGGGCTTGGGAATTGCTGACAGGGACTGTTGTCAGTGAAGATACTGCTTTACAGACAAATGGTGAGGTGTGGAGGCTCAGCAAAAGATGTTCATTTAAAGATAGATGAAAAAAGTAAGCTGCAGACATTGGAACACCCATTCTTTAAGGGAGGGAATGATTTAACTAGATGTGCAAGTCCTCATTTTAGGATTCACTGAAGGCTAGAAATAACACATGGGTAATCATAACATTAAATTAATGGAGTGTTTTCTTCAGACTCCTTCAACTATTCATGAAGCTGAGGCTCATTGCCTTGCTGTCCAAACTAGATGTCCTAAATAAGGCAAATACCTCAGGCAATGCATTATTTTTGCTCCAGCTAGATGTTTTAGCAAGTAATTTTTAAGAGATTTGCTTAAAAATTATGGTACTACAAGCAAAAAACGCAGGAGAATATGAAACCAGCTGCAATTACTTAAGCAGCAAAATAACTACTTGAGTTATTCACAAGAATTCATTCAAAACTGGAAGGAAGTTTTCAGTCCAAGTGATTTCAAGAATTGAGCTCAGGCCCCAAAGGGCAGGAGTTCATTTAGCAATGGGGCATTACAGTAACAGGCATGAATAAGAGGCCTCTTTAGATTACAAGGAGAAGTCTTAATGATAAACTAAGGGTCTCCAAGCTGACTGTCAGAGCACACAGTCAATTTAAGGACCCAAATAGCAATTAATGTAAAGCTTGTTTCAGTAATGGCACGACCCAGCTGGCCTGGTTGCCCTAAACACAGTAAGTCAAAGGTGTTATTTATCAGATTATGTATGCAAATATCATCAAAGAACACAGTGATGTGGAGGCACTGTGGTCCCTGCCATGGTGAGGTGGCAGCACTGAAGGGACCCTGAATGAGCACTGCCTCTGCTTGTCCCCCCACAATTCACTTCCAGAGCTTCATTCTTGCAATCAACCTGCATTAAGGGACAGCTTTCAGTGCAGAATTGAGCTTTAAGTTCCCAAATCTATTCAAAACCAATACTTAAAATGGAATTGTCATTTTTTTAAATGGAACCAAGCTGTGCTTTCTCCCTCCCCTCCTTTCATAAATTCAAAACAAACCCAGTTGGTTTACTCATTTACAGTAAAGAACCTTTTACCAAGGAAGAACATTGCATTGCTATGGTTCAAGGGTAGGTCATCAACTATATAGGTGTGAGATCCAGAGACAAAAAGCTTCACAAGGCTTTTGTTACCATAGCAAAAAAGCTGCACACGCAAGAAATTAAACTCTCTCTGATTGCATTTCCCTGAAATTAGCAAAGACAGCTGCCCATGTATCACAGAAAGCAGAAAAACAAAAAGCTAATCTGCAAATACAATTACAACATTTTTGATATTTAAATGTGAAGTTTAAGCTATAATGAACTAATGATCCAAATTAATTTCAGATTGCCAGGTATAACAGAGCCACTCAATTTATTTCTAATTGCTCTGTCAAAGTTTTTTACTCTGAAATGAACATCAAGGTACATCACCCAGGCCTGAGCACTTTGTAGGTCTGCATTTCTCACACCCCTCAAAAAGCATTCCTCATAAACACTTCTCTATAAATCATAGTGCTTCATATAAACACAGTCACAGAGGATTAAGTCACATGTCAATTACTGTAGTTCTTCAAAATACTAGTTTGATGATGGACTAATAAACTTAATTTCTAAAACCTGTTTACTTTGAAAACATAGTATCAAGTATACATACAACAGCAAAAACTTTTGTCCCTGTAGCAAACTCTCAAAAACTTCCCATTCAACCTATAGTCTCATTTTCCAGAGTAAATCTGCCCATTGGGCTCATGGTAAAGACCAAACCTAAAATAATATTACAAATGGCTCCACTGAGCTTGCACCAAATTATGAGTTTTATAGGTGTGAAGGGAAAGGAGGTTTTATGGTAACAATAAAATGACTGGTGCAAAACACTATAAAGCTTCCTGCTGCTTGATAAAGAAGTGCTCCATATTTAGGAGGCAAAAAAGGTGTGTGAAAATCTGTATAAAACAATGGAAATGGTTTCTCTAAGTAGTTGGACATACTTAGATATGCATTTCTTAAATCTGTTACAGGCTAATAAAAAACAAAAAGTCTCCAAATTCTTTCCTAGCTTTGTTCTTACATGCACAACACGAGCAGTATGAGAAGTGCAGCACCTCTTGTACAGTTTGAAGGGTCTAATACAGAGCTCCAGCTTAGAAGGAAAGTGTTCAGGTTTGCCCAAAACCTCTTACATAAGCAGAACTGAACATGCTTTCATGGTCAAATGGTGACTATTCCTTAAATACCCTTTCAACCATAACTGACCACTACCTAGAGGATGGCTGATTAAAGTCAACCTTGGGAATGAAAAATTTATACTGGTGCTTTGAAAGAAGTCCTCTCCTTACAACTACACATTTTTAAAACCAGACCCCACAGAGAATTCTAGTTCTGTAACAGTTTACTGGCAACCTAAGCAAGCTGGGTCCAATAACACAATTTTGAAGGCGACTATTTTGTATTTCAATTCTTTAAATTGTTTTCTAACATGTCAACAATTTCGCAGAAATCTGATCAGCAGACCTGCAAAGGAAATATCCTCCCTCTCTAACAAAGATTTATGATGTTAAGTTCTCATAATTCAATATATGATGAAAAATAATCTTATTAAACAAAGATTTTAATCTTTTTTTCTTATTGTGATGAATTATCAATATCATGCTTTATCAATCATACAATAGAGTTGATGAGAGCTTTTGTGCTGTACCCAAGTTTTGCCTTAATAAATAGCTATTAATATCTCCTATAAAAAATGACCATATGAAGAGATGCCCTTCCAATTTTGCATCCTGATGAAGAATAAATGCCTTGCAACTAAGAGCTGCTCAGTGCTAATTCAACCATTGCTAGTTCCATTTGCAATAATCTCATCCTGCAAACACTGGCAGTGATTACTGCCTGACAAATGTTATGCTTACTAGTGGGTTTGTTTGGGGAAGTCATGCATTTTTTTGCAAATCACCATTCAAACAAGTACAAAAAGGGAGAACAGAAAATTAACTAACTCTTGGACAAAACTATAATATTTCAGGCCACTTTGAAGATTCATCTTATCCACACTGTGCTAGCAGAAACCAGCATGTGGCAAGTGCTGTCCACCTGCTGAACCAGCAGGTATGACTTTTTATAAATATTTTTAAGCCTAGGTTTCAGTTTCACATTTTACACTTATAGTTCATTGCTACTCTTCTACCAGATTTTGCACAGTTCCTTCACTTTTAGAACAGAACATTATTGACGAATTTATTCAAACAATATCCATCTTGTTTAACAACTAACCAATTGACTGAAATGATAGGTTCCTATTTCTCATATATCAAAAGGTAGAGGTAAGACAGGCTTGAGGAACACAGCTGCAGAGCAGCAAACATTAAACCTTGTGGAGAGTAATGAATTAACAAAATGTGCTTTGATGTTACTTATCACAGAGCTACAGCACATGGACTCAAAAAGTGGGAAAATATCCTGGCACTTAAACAAGTAGAGTCAAAATCATTGATTTCCAATCTCTGTATTACAAGTGACAGAATCAAGGCAGAGTATGACAAAAATAAGAACAAGTTCACATTTTCAGAGTGAAGCTGTACCACAACTCCATGTTCTCAGCCACATACTCTATTGGGTTAAGATTGTGGTAGAAGATAGTAGAAGAAAAAAGTGACTGGATGGTCAAGGGGTATCTGCAATCAGCTCTTGCAATATTCAGGGCTGAAAAGCTGCACACAATTGGCTTCTGTCTAACTACAGGATAGTGTCATATAGAGCACTGCCTAGAGATTTCATCACTACCTGCTTCTGGCTCTTTGTTAGAGACGCTATTTTTTTCTACTAAGAATAAAATTTACATGAAGAGCTTTAGCTTTTTTTTTCCTTCTATTTTATTTTTTAAAACTGTTTACTTTTCCTTGAACAAATATTAACAGAGAACTACTTACACCTATGGCTTTTTGAAGAAGGACCAGCTTGACAGACCATGCCACTTAAAGTGAACTAAAACTTGACTCAAGCAGCTGTCTACAGCACAGCCAAATTGGTCCTAATAATCTAAAGTTCCAGATCTCATAGGGCCGTAGTAACAAGAAATTCCTATCAAAATGTGTGTTTTCATCAAGGCAGAAATCCTGGCAGTGATGTTGCCTTTGTGCTTGCTTTGATTTCTGACTGATTGTAAATTATGAGACAGTTATATCAGCCTAACATCCCATTGGTTTGGATGCTTCAAGTTGCAGCAGTGCAACAACTAACTCTTGTTGCCTGGGGGAGTTATTACACATGATAAAACAAATCAGGAAAAGTAAAGATTAATTCCTTACTCCTACATGTTTCTGTCAACATCATGTCTCTTGGAAGGGAGCCTGCTGCTCTTTAGGATGCATCTCACATTTTGTCAATGTAACTCCAGGGGATTAAAAATGTTTGTATCAGGACAGAAGTAGTGGACATAGCTAACCTTATAATAACTGAATTCATTGGGCAAAAAGTGGCTTTTCCACAGAAATCACCCACAAAAGTGAAAATAAAATTAGGTATCTCTATGAAGAGGAGAGTTGTATTTAGTGTAATTAGCATCACAGTCTCTCCCAAGCATTTAAATGATCACAAGCCAAGCACAAAAGCAATGAAACAAACCACCAAGTTGAGCTATTCGTTCAACTTTCCACAAGAGTTCTGATCTCAAGCACTAAAGGCATTTTGCTTACAAAGACTCTTGCTATCAAACCTTGCAGTATTTACATGCACTAAATGGATAAGAAATCATACACCAATTTAATTTTTTTTTAAAGACCCAAAATAACAAACAACAGTTAAGACTGAAAGAATTCCTTGAAAAGTGTATTTTACCATCTCTTTGTTTGAGGCTCTGCATTCATACCTTAGCTAACACTCAAAGCAAGAAAATGATACTTGCTCAGTCACAAAGAAATCTGTTGCCATGGGAAACCCAAAGATATCAACTCAGGAACTGATAGCAGGAGTAAATGAAAACTCACTTTTCAGACATACAAAGAAAGTACAAATCAACACACAGGGCTATGCAGCAATTGTGATTTAATCCTAATTTAGGCAAGGGTATGTGACTTTTATGATGGAAGCTGTATCTGCAGTTGACACTTTTTATTTTCACTAAATATCCTTCAGAGACTCCCCTGCTCTGCCAATCTAGAGTGACATAAACAGACCTACATGTTCACCTCAGTGTACATTTTCCCATGAAATGCTTTTCCCACGGGTCCCAGTGGGCTCAGCAAAATCGACAGGAAAACAATAATTGAGGACAAACTCATCCTTGTACAGAATACTATATGAAAGTCCTTTTTAAGATCTAACACAAGTTACCTTCCAGAAAACCTAGAGTCTCCCTACAGACAGAATTCAAGTATGAACTGCTAAGCACTCACCAGTTGATAACAGCTCATTTCAGGTGATTCATAACTCGCTTCAAAAATTTGTTGTAGGCGTTACCTTGAGCAAATCTAATTTCAACAAAATTTTGCTGACAAAGCACCAAAGTTAAATAATTTTTAACTTGCTAATAACAAATGAGATGGAATGTACTCATATCAGTGTAACAGCTTCATAATGTACTCAATATCCAGAAGATTAAAACTTTGTTATTAATCAATAATCCATCAGCCATGGTATTGTATTGGTATTTAAATTTCTACTAAAATTTCTGAGTGGACCAAAAGCTTAGTATGTTCTGTTCAGCTTTGAAAAAAATTGCTGCATTGATTAATGAAAAAAGGAAAAAAAAAGCAGCAGCAATGTGCTTTGCTTCAGTCTGAGTTCAGACTTTAAGGTATCCCAGAAAACACAATCTCAACAGGTAAATGCATCAAGATTGTTACTGGTGAGAATAAGATTGTTACTCAGTGCTGCAATTCAGAAAAGTCAAATACTCTTAGCTCGTTTCAGATCAGTATGTATTTTTCTAGCACTATAATTCATCTTCCTCATAGAAGCTGGGCCTCAGGCTCTCATACAGTCTCTGCCAAATTAAAAAAAAAAAATTGTGATACTTTCTGAAATGAAATTCTAATTTTGTGCTATGCTTTTCCATGTTTTTGACTTATTTTCACTGGCACCTAAAGGTAGAGGTTCACGAGCATTATCTTGTCATTGGCTGCTGCTCAGACCAGCAAGTGGCTCACAAAACTCTCAGCTGAGATTTTGTTTACTTGTTTAGTTCACAGTTTCAAGGGTCCATAGCATGTACATAAATACTTTGATGTGTCGTTCTGTAGAGGTTGCTCATGAGAGAGTAACTTCAGATGCTAAATATTTATCTTAACACTGTTAGTAATTAGACAGTAATTTAGACTCAGTATTGTGGCAGTCCTCCAATATTATTCTTGAGCTCAAAGAGAAAACAAGCACTCTGCTGTGACACTCACCCACTCCTGTTGTGGCCAGAGAAATCTGTTGGTTCCTTATTCACCTACGGGCTCCGTGGCATGTTTAGACCAACGATCCCTGCCATTAGAAAGATGGCAAAAAAATGTTAGGATTCGGTAGAACTTGCTCTTTCAAGAAAACTGTACCCTGCAAGACAGATTTTCACAGGAACAAATTTACAGTCTAGACCACTTTGATTTCTACTTGTTTGCAGAAGTCACCAAGTGTTACATTCTCCCTAAAGAGAATCACTCCCCTGGGAGGAGCAGAATCACTGTAGCACAAGCACTGGAGTTGCCTCATCATGGGATAAATAAAGAACATGCATTGAGGGGTTGCCCAGAGCAAAAGTGACAGTAAGTGTGCAAAAGCTGAAATCTTTGAGCATCCTGTCTAATGAACCCGTTTTCAGGTCTGGCATACTGGCTGGTAACTGAAAAGTTTTCCTTGCAGCTTGCATTTCAAAACATGTCCAAATAATCTGCTTGACAGATAATGAAACCTCTTGCAATTACTTTTAGCTTGAAGCAGAGTTCTTCAACTATCATTTTCATATTGATTTGTGATGAAGTTAATTATGTTTTCCTGCAAGCTGGAACCCACAGCCAAAACCAAAGTCTAATCAAACCAACTGGGACTAAGGTAGTGGTAAAGGAACCCTTAAAACACAGAACAAAATGACTCCTGGTCTTGGACAGAGTGACTGGGCTCCCTGTGGGGGATAAGGGTTAAATCTCATCACAAACAGCCAGAAGCCCTTGCAGTCCACTAACAAGGGTGGGGGATTACCAGGAGCTCCACATCTGTTATTGACAATGCTGATGAGCCTAATTGGCAGCACACAGCTGATCCCCCTGAAGCAGCAGGGGAGAGAAGCAAATAAAGAGCGCAAAGGTGGATAAGGCAGTTTGAGCAATGCACTGCCCAGAGTGGCTCTGGAAAAGCTGCCCTTGCACACTGGGGCTCACCAGCCCCTCCAGCAGAAAAGTATCCAAGGCTGGGGGGCTGCTGCAGGTTCAGCACTGGTGCAATAATGGAGTTCTGGCAGACAAAGAACAGACGCACACAAAAAATAAGCATGACAGCAAGACTTGTCCAGGAAGGCACTTTGTGGTAGAACAAACATGCCTTACCCACCCCCCACAAAATAATCTGCTAAAGAATTACAGTTTTGACTTCTCAGCAAGATCCTGGAGTCTGTGACACCACTTTTTATATTAAGCTTATTATTAAAATATTTGTTTTTAAAAAAATTACCTGGTTTTACATTTAATTTCTGATTTATTTTGAGTATATTCCAACAGTTAAAGTATGTTCAAAGCAGGATATTCTTGTTCATTACCAAAATATAACCCCCTCCCAGCATGAATTGGCTTTGAACAGGGCTTACTCTCCGCAGTTCAATGGCCAAGTGGTTACAGCATTATTGAAGCCATCTCAAGAGTCAGGAGCAAATAAAAATCATGTCATCGGGCCTAATATCATAAAACTACATACAACCCAAGGTCCCAAACTGACCTTTATTATCACTTAACAAAATACAGCTTGCTGTCCAAGGAACTTTATTAAAAAGGTGTCCCCTTGCAAACACTACTCTACAAAACTGGATTCCCTTTTTGAAGCCTCTTTCCCCTGCAAGATCCCAGCTGCCAAGACATGCTGTTGAAGTGCATGAACTACTCTTAATTAAAATACAATTAGAATGCTGATGTCACCACATGCCAGAAATGTGCCAAAAGGAGAGCCAGAGCATGCAATTAGTGAGCAACTGCAGCTACAGAGAGCCTTCAGCAAAAGCTAAGCCAGGTGGAACTCAGGTTAAGCCCACCCTGAGTACAGCTCCCTCTTGCATTCTCAGACTGGCTCTGGCCACCAGTGACACCCATGGTGACCTCAGCTTCCTAATTGGTTGTAATGTGTTTGAAAGCCATTGGAAGGACTCTCTGAAGATCTTTTTTTTAGGCTTTTCATTAACTTGTGAGATCAATACATTCTCTCTGTACTAAGAGAATAAAAGGAACAAATTAGGACAAACTAAACCAGCTTTGAAACATTCTTGGGATTTTCCCAGCCTTGATATGTACCAAGTTATATCTGTTCTGGAACAGGCTCTGTCATTTAATTTAGTCCCCTTTTGACTAAAGGAAGCCATTAGAAAGAAGAGTCAGGATTTTGGTATCCTAACCCATCTTAATATTGACAGCTATAAAAATCTATCCAAACACTATTATAGACAGTTTGCCCAGAGATCTGCCTCAGCTGAAGTCACAAAGTGTGCAGCAAGAGTACAACAATTCATCTTCCTTCAGCAATCAATGCAATTATCAAGCAATGATACCATTTTCTGTTACCATGAAATTTCAAGATGACTGCCTAGTTAGAAATTATAAAAATACCCACATGAGGAAAGGTAGGTGTATTAAATGTGCCTTTCTCCAAGAGTTATCAAGAGCTAACAAGGAAGTGATTCAAAAAAGGCTCTATGATTGAAAATGCACTCTGGCAGATCCTTCAATTCTTCCCAGTCTCCTTTTTATACACACTTCTCTCATTTGAAAGTTCCGTGACAAATTTTGTGAGTTCATAACTAATTTCTTCCAGGTGGCATTTATCAACACATCTCAGAGTGCTGAACTGCTACAAGATCTGTTTTACCATTTGGGATTAGGAATGCCTTATCCCAAACACCTAAAAAAATCCCTATATCAAACTTAGACATTTATTTAATATGCAGCTGGTGTTTTTTCACTTCATATTGAAATGAGTTACTTTCTCAAAACAAACACAATTACTTTTCCATGATGTTCAGCTGATATCCAGAATTAAAAGAGCATTTAGAGTGTTTGCTGAAAGGTGCCTGCAAGCTTTGGTCCATATCATGAGCCTGGGGTCCAGCTGCAAGTGTTCCTCAGATGCCAGCTGGAGCTTTGCATGCCTCTCAAGTCCACAAGCCTTTTAGGTCCCTGTCCAGGTACATGAATAAGATTTCCAAGCAGGCCACATCAATTCAGCAATCAAACCTTCAGTTTAGACAGGCTTCTCCTCTGGATACAGAAGGCAGCCCTCTCATTCTGTTTATTCTCACGTGCCTTCAGCTGAATTCCTTGCTATTTCATGGGCATTACTGTACAGTTGTTTTACATGATCAGGAAGCAAGTTTTTAAATATGTGTTATGCATTAAATATCATATATATTCAGCAGGGAAGGAAAAACATTTCTGGAGTAGAGTAATTTTACAGACTCTGGTTTCTAATAAATTTTCACAGCTAACCTAAACTGCATTAGCAAGTTCCAGTTTATTGTCAAGCTCAGTGACAAGTCAAATCTTTACCAAGGCAGCTGAACTCCTAAAGCTGTCCTCATTGGCAGGAAACTTGTCAGATTAAATTGCCACCTCTTGTCAGGTAAAGATGTATGATCTGATATCCCCCTGTTGCTGATGACACAAACAGTCCTTTCACTTTGGATGTATTATGAATCTCCTGTGTTTCTTACTATGAGCAGAGATGTATCTCCTGGTGAGAGGAAATATTCCTTTGCTGACCACTTTCAGCATGGTTTATTATAAAAATAGACACAGGAACAAAAAACCCCTAAATTTTTTAAATTGTTGTGCTCAGTTTTCACTTTTTTCCAGGGTATTTATCTCTCCAGAGAATAAAAAAATAAAAGTATTTTCATTGTCTCTTGTGTCTTAAGTACTGTTTCCATAGAGTTGTCCAGATGCATATTTACTATTTCCAAAAGCTTGAGCAGGGAAGCTGAGCCCTTCCAGCTTTGCCCATTCTGTGATTACTGTGCATTCCTGCTCTCTTTACTACACCCTAGAAGCAGTATTTTGCTAGAAAGAATTACACGTGGGTCCTTGATTACACCCAAGATCTGAGGAACAGAATGGAGAAGGGACAAGGACCCTAAGCTTTTTTGGTATTTACATTGAAGTATTACTTTAATCAGCATTTTTCAAATAATTATAATTCCAAATCCTGCTGCTGACTTATTCAAAACAATCACAGAACGCTGGCACATGGGGCATTCCAAACAACTTGCCTTAACTTGGAGGAAAAATAAAACCAACTAAACCCAAACAAAGTATATCTGGCATACCTGCACAACAAGGTTTTGCAGGACTCCTTTATAAGCTGCATTTAAGATTAAACAAGTTTAGCATTTCCACTTCTTACCCCCCCAAAAGCTCCTTGTTCTTTAGAAATGCTAAATAAGTTTCAGAATTTTTTTTTTCTTGAAAGAAGAAAGCAATAGCTCTACCTATTGGGGAGAGAAATCATTCTTTTCCTCAATTTAGAGTTTTCCAGTTATGAACTGGAAGTTCCAGGCAATGCAGCTTGGGGGTTTTTAGGCCAGAGACACAGAAGTTAACTTTCCCAACTATAATGGTGCAGCTGAACAGAGGGTGGCCCAAAAGTTTAATTCAACAGTTTAAACCAGAAATTCCTAATAGCAGGCAGAAACTTTTCCAAGGTCCTCTGAAGCACTAGTGCTGATTAGTACTGTATTTCCTCCTCACCTGCTTGCAGGAACACAGATTGCTTACTCTGTTCTCATCACAAACTGAAATGGCTCCAAGCAGTGCCTGGGAGCATAATTAAAAAGTTGTGCCCCAGAGAAAGCTGCTGAGAAGTCTGAGCTAGCTGAGAAATGCACTCACAGCTTTTCCCACTGACAGCCAGAGAGGAGTTGCATACCAGGTTCAATAGACATCAGAGATAAGGTAATGCTGGAAAAGTTATGGCATTCTGCAAAATTTTGCAAGTTTCCCCAAAGACAGCTGAATGGAAGTTCAAATTACCAAAACTCAACACAAAATAGCTAAGAATTTAAGAATGGTAAGAGTAGGTATCAAGCAGTTTTTAGAAATGGCAGAATTGGTGAATAATTCAAACTTCTTCACTGAAAGCTTAAATGATGACAAACTGTTCAAAAAGGGATGCTTTTTTACCCCCTTTTATGTCGTACATAAAATGGAGTCTTTCCACTAACCTTTCCTATGAACCTAGACCCCAATTTAGATAATTCCATTATCATCTTCAAAGAAGAAAGATATATTAGGAAAATGAAGCTATAGACTAATGGTACCTTATTAAAATCCTATTTACATAGAATTAACATAAATACAAGTTGGTAAACCATATGCTATCACATCTGTTCCTCTGTGTATTAATAACAAGACTGTCCCCTATCGGGCTCTCAAATTAATATGCATTAGAATATATTACAAAGTATTTTGATTCTCTTGACAATATAATTTGCAGCTAGATTATTTGTAAGCTTCTAGCTTGGAATTATTGCTGTTGCACTATATATCAGCTGTTTCTTCTAGTGTGATTAAAGTACAACACCTGTCTCTTCCTGTATTAAGACTTTATGGAATTGTGTCAATTTTCAAATACTCAGCTCCTTACAATTCAAGTATTTTCAGTTTGAATGCGTCAGACCATTTCAGTCCTTTACCAACTAACTACATGATCATTTAGGAACTTTGTTTTCCAGCTGCCAGGATACTTAATATATGTCAAACACCAGCAGTGTTTACTAATTAGATTAGGAAAAAAACTCTCACGTAAAAGAAAGAAAAAAAGCTTTAAATATGAAGCCTAATAGATAAAAATTTCATCTCAGCCACCAAACATTCTATAAATATATGTTTGCATTTCCAATGAAACTAACAGATGCCTCCCTACACTGAATAGAGCAGGTGCTTGTATTTGCTCTTGAAGACTATGAAGAATATTTTGGGAAATCAGCAAAGTCCTTCATGCCCTACTGTTTTTATAATTTTATTTATTCCTTTCTTTGCATATGTTGTATGACTTAAAAAAAAAACCCACAAAATCTGTCTTTTCTTCAGGTCAGCTACAAGGTTCAGTAACTAAAATGTTTAAAAGCTAAATGCCAAAATAAAAATTACAGAGAGATATTTCGAACTATTAAGGCCTCTCCATAGGGGAGAGCTGGCCACCAAGAGCTACCCACCAAAGCCTGCTCTCACACCATGACTCTAAAATGCTTCTCCTGAAAGAAGGCTGCAGCTCCTCCCATGCTTTCCCACCTCAGGCTCTCTATTTCAGTGCTGCTCCTTGAACACCCCACTAAATAAACCCGGGACTGCCAAAGCCATGATTAGAACTGCCCAGGTTGGGCAGAGCTGCCCCCAAAAGGAGGCTGGTGACACTCTGGTGTCCCTCAGCTGGACACCCAGGCTGGGAGGTGCTGCCCGTCCTCCCACGGCTCAAACTTCCACACCACACTCCCTCACAGACCTCTAAACAGAGTATTAAAAACCAAACCAGCACAGGAAAATGCTCACTTACTTCCTGAGAGCACCTTTTAAACCAAACCAAATGCAAACAGAGCAACTAAAACCATCAGGTTTTGCTTTTTCTTTGCCTTACATAAGCCAGGGAGAGCTCAGAAAGCCTCTTCAGAATGCAGCTCCAGCACTCCCATGCTGTTCCAGAATATTCCCCACCAAGGGCCTCACAAGGGGCAGAATGTTCTGACTGACCCAAGCCACGGGCTCAAGGAGTCACTGCTGGTGGCCAGTCCCAGAGAGAGGAATTTTGTGGGGCAGAAGGAGTGGCCAGAACTGGCCCACACAGCCAAGCCACTCCTCCACCTCTGCCCTCACAACTAATGCTCCTCACCTGAGGGCAAAAACTCCATTATTTGCCCTCTACCCAGCTGCTCATGTAACAGCTTAACTCAGGACACCTGTGACTTCATCCTAACGAGCCCTGATCCATCTGCCTCACACACCTGTGGCTTGTCTGTTCTCCCCTTCAGGTGAGAGCTGCTTTGGTTTGTTCTGGTTGTTTCTGAAGCAATCCAACAAAGTGTTGCTGCACTTCTCTGTGAATAATCTTATACCTGAAGTTCAGAACTTCTGAGAAAATGTATATATTCATAAATCAGAATTACATTTTATTGCTAGGCTACTTAAGAGTTTAGATATCTAGAGTATTTTCCCATCCTAGAAACTTAAAGTTGCCCAGGGTTTTTTTGGATAACTGTGAAATGCTCTCAATCAAGACCCACAGCTCTTATTTTAGGTGTACAGGGCTGTATGGATGCTATCTCTTTCCATAGCTGGAGAAAACGAGGCTCAAGAACATGGCAGGAGTGGCACCCCCAGTCAGAAAGAGCCACCTCATCTTCAGCTGGGATCCCTGGGGGGACACTGCCTTCATGAGCAGCCACCATTCAGGGTGCTGAACATCCCAGGGAAATTTTCAGATAGCTAGTGACACACCCAGAAGTACAGAAGTATTTACATTTTTGTTACTTTTATACACTTGGACCAACATTTGCTTTTCCATATCTCACAGCTGAGTTTGTATTAATGCCTCAAGACTGATGGCATGATGGGTAAAGGACTTCAGATGTGAATTAATAATAGATCCTGCCTTAATATTCTTGATGTAACACTGAAAAATATGCCCGAGTTTTCAAAAACTATAGAGGAAATGCACTGAATAGAAAATACTACCAGAAGGCTGTTCTTACTGTACAGGTTTACTTTCACAGTTCTGGAGCCTGACACATTATGTTTGAATTTTCAGGTTCTGCTAACAGAGGGAAATATCCAAGATGGCATTCTCTAGCCACATAACAAGGATAAACATTAATGAAACCATCTTTCCTCCTAGTGCATTTTTTCCTGCAGTTGTTTTCTGTGCAGCCAGTGCCAGGCCCTGGCTCAGGAACCAGGGGCCAGCCAAGGCCAGGGCCAGCCTGCTCTGCTCCAGCACTGTCACAGGAGCCCTGCAGCTCGTCACAAGTCACACAAAGCTGACACGAACACGTCAGTCCAGGTCTAGGTATGAGCTGCACCTTTTCTGGGATCAGAGGAGATTTAGAGTGACAAAAAGAAAGACAAAACGGAGCAGTCCTCAGCTTGCTGCCCACTGGGTATTCTTCTCCAAGACTGAATCCACGTTGCTTTTGTTCTCGTGCTTAAACTTCTGCCTGCACTCCAGTAAAGAGGCAGTGAGGCACTGCGGGAGACGGTGCGGGCTGGGTCATCCCTGGACTGGGAAACAGCCTTAAGAATCACAGATCACCAGCAGTTTTCACTGCTTTTAGGTAACAGAGCAGGAATTACAATATTCAAAAAACAAATCAGTTGTGCAGTAGAGGGATGGAAGCCATGCAGATGGGATTATAGTTGGTTTTTAGTTTCGGCCTGCAACTCCCAAGTGTTTCTGCTTTTTTGTATACATTGTGCAAGGCTGCATTATGGATCAGATTGCTGCATAAGGTTTTACAGAAACGTGAGCTTTCGACTGCCCACATGCAATATCATCATGCCTGTAACATTTCCTTCAGTTCTGCAAATTCATTAATTGCTGGAGTTGTCATGGTCTTAAATTCTGGAGTGCTTCATTAGTTTCCAGCCTAGACACAAATATAAGGATTTTTCCAGCCAGAGACAAATAGATTGGATCAAGAGTAATCCTACTGAGCTTTGAGTTCCTAAGTAGTGATCACAAAGGGTCTCTCAGTTATAGAACAGTGACCCTTTTGAATAGTATGCACATATAATTAATATAAGCATGTCTTAATAAACCATATGCTCACTCAGCTGTTCTTTGCTGTATTAATAACAAGGCTGTCCCCTAAGGGACTCCAAAATGAATGTATATTAGACATATGTATCCTAATAACCAGAAGGTATCACAGTTGTACTTACTTTAGATAAGTATTTAATACAGCATTATTTTAATGACTTTAAGAAAACATATGTCTCTGTCAGCTCAAAAATGCAGTTTATGAGACTCAAGATAAGCTGAATATTGGGGTAAAAAAAACTCACAAATGCCATTCCTTCCCATTTTACATTAATAACTAATGGGATTGATAATAATGTGTATCTAATAATCTAATACTCTTTAAAAGAAAAGGGAAAGTGACTATAAGGCAAAGTGCAACATAACAAAACCTCTGAATATATCATATAATTTCAGGTCTCATTTTCTGTTTCTCATTACCTTATGACACAGACTATAACAGACTATTGCTCCTCACAGTATTAAAGTAGGCAAACCTATTTAAATAAAATAACCCCCATTATCTCACACAAGAGTTCAGCTTGGAGTGATCTGAAATTTCCAACCACGTTTATTTTCTTATCTGATTTACCACATGCAATTTATTTTATGATATCCTAGACTCCCCCACACTTTTGAAAGTAAAAGTGGCAAAATGAAATTCTAATCAAAATCCTAGAGAGAAGACACCTCTGAGTAGAAAATCAGACAAGTACTAACTGGAGTAAGAATTCCTGCCTATGTCTCTCACTTTCCAAAGGAAAGCCTGATCACTGATTTTTTTACTTTTTTTGGATGGTTCTCATAAGAAGCTTTGACAGAGAACAGACTGATCCTGCTGTGATTTATTAAAATGTGAATGTGTCTGTGTGATGGGAAAGAGCACAATGGCATAGGAGGGCCAGGAAGATGCTCAGAGAGAGAAGGTTGTGGGGAGACCTCAGAGCCCCTTCCATGGCCTGAAGAGGGGAGGGACTTTGGACACGGGCCTGGAGTGACAGGACAAGGGGAAATGACTTCCCACTGCCAGAGGGCAGGGCTAGACAGGATATTGGGAAAAATTCTTTACCACTGGGAGGTTAGTGAGACACTGGCACAGGCTGCCCACAGAAGTTGTGGATTCCGTACCCCTGGTGGTGTTCAAGGTCAGGATGGGGCTCTGGCAGTTTTGTTATGGTTGGATGAATAATTAATGAATAACTTTTTCTTGCACTGTTTCCTATGAATGCTTTTTCTCACCTGCTATGTGAACTTTTCAGTAGAGATGGAAGAGTCTTTTTTTTGTTGTTGGTTTTTTTTTGTTTTGTTTTTTGTTTTTTTGTGAGGGGGTGGAGACAGGGGCTTTTCTTCTGTGTGTAATGACCATAGGTACCCTGAGCAATGGGGAAACCAGATGAGTGTTGGAGGCACCCCAAATAATAAACTCATGTTGGATGAAATTTGCAATTATCATTCTACCACTTCTACAGCTCTGCATAATAGATACAGCTCACAGAAGAGCTCAAAGTTACAGCTCCAGTTTTCTGAGCAGATGTGATCCCCACCTCACAAGATCCTCAGGTAGTTAACAATACACTTGTCATTTTGAATTGGATAAAAAGCAGCTGTTCTTTAAGCTTTCATTTCAAAGAAAATACATACTGTTCTGCAACAAATGGCAATTAGCTGTCAAAAGGGGAATATTGAGAGCAGTTCTCCAGATAAAACGCTTTTGTTTATCATTAATTTATAACAATGCATCACAAACTTGAGGAGCACACGCAAGAGTCGTAGAATAATGAAGCCTGAATATTTTGATCAAAACAACTACAGCAGGTTCGACATCTCCACTGGGCTAAGTTAGCTGAATTGAAATGTCTGGCCTCAATTGCTTGTTGCCGTGTTGTGCTTTCACCAGCTGACATGAGGAAACTTCTTTTCCTGACAAAAGACAAAACATTTCTGCCAGCTGAGGTGACATTGTGTTCATTCAATAACGATACAAGGCCCTGAGGTTCCTCGGCAAGAAAGATAACAAAGAGAATCCTCATTAACTAACTGCAGAAGAATGAAGGTCAACCCACAGAGAGAATTTCATGCTTACATGTCAGTTAGAACATTTGTTCTTCATTAATTCTTTAAACCCAAGCTGGGATATCATCTAGCAGCATTTTAATGTCCTGCACTCCATCAGAAATAACTCTTAGGATGTGGGTTTCTTTGCACTGTGCTTAAGAGTATTTTTTTAGAAGTCCTTGACTTCACATAATTGGACACTAATAATGTTTTAAGATTATTACAAGACTGGATGTAATACAGGAAATAACAGTTTGGGTATTTCAAGATGAAATAAATGAGGATTGACATAATATATTCCAGGAAACTCACTATATGCGCACATAAAAATACCATCACTGTTTTTTATGTTTGTGCACTACTTTGTTACTGTTGTATTTTTAAGTGTTTTCTGATGAATCAAAATGTCTTATTTCTGTCAAGAATATACTCCCAATAGAGTGGTAGAATTATATGCAAGATACTGTACTTTCAAATATGCAGATGCAACTATAAATATTTAGTTCTATTTACATCTGGGGACTTTCGGACATATGCTGTGTAATTAACAACTAAAAAGATGATAGCCACACCTTTGTTTTCTTAGACTTTATAAAAAAAATCCATGTGTCATGTTGTGAAACAGTGTCTCACATTTTTGTCTCCCTGTGATGGCCACAAAAAAATCTCCCAAGCCAATAACCTTCTGGTTCTGCATGTTTATTGTTAAGTACAGATCAGTTCTCATAGAAGTAAGAAAACATAAAGTACATTGTATATTTGTATGTGTGTGTGTGTACATGTCTCTATATATGTGTGTCTATATCTATAAGTTTAATTGATATCCTTTTGAAAATTTAGTTCTTTTTATCAGTAGAGTTTGAGGGCATTCTGAATAAAACAGGATAGTAAATGTGGAACCTGGGAAGATTTCCTGCAGAGCATGAGCACAAGCTGGGACCTTCATCTGGTCCTGCTCAAACTGCCAGAAGATTCCACCACCACGGGGGCACTGCCAAGGCAGTGTCAGGGCACGACTGCAGGGAAGCAGCTGAGGAACTCCCAGACTTTCCATCAGTCCTGGTGACCTCCACGTACAAGACAGTAACATCCTAAATATTTGCAGTTCTTTGTGATTTTTACCCCTCTCTATGCCATATGACTATTGTGCTTTCAGGTTTGTGTTAACTGACATGTTGCAATTAGAAATATCAGAGACAACAGAGAGAATTTGGGAGAGGAAATGGCCAGACAGTTACTACTTCAAATGGAGAGGCTTATCCTTGTATCAAGTTTGTTCTAAAGCAGTTTCTTGTAATCCCAAATGGTTTGTCCTCAGTGTCTCATATTATTAGATTTATTGGTCATCTCTGGATTCTTGTCAGAAAAAGAAAAAAGGTGATGGAGAGGTGACTGAACATTTTAACTGAGTGTCCTTTTACTGTTTCTTCCAAAGCCTCAGTCTCTCTCTTTTAGCCAATGCCAACCTGTTATCATTATATTATTTTATGAACACTGTGCAAATAGAGAATTATATTTATATAATAAATATTTTATAACACTGCATTATTTTATGAACACTGAACTCTTGTCTCTTAGCAGACTTTTGTTGATTTGTTTCAGGTTCCTAGATCAGCACAGATTAGATTCCTCGATCCGCCCAGGACCCCAGTGCTCTCTGAAGGCAGAAGGCAGCCTGTGTCAGGGAAATCTGGCTGATCAGCATGCTGTCTAATCTAACCCTGAGACAAAAATATAGGATTCTTCGCCTTCATTTTCAAATTAGAACCTGGAGATAGTAAATGTTGTAATAGAAAAGCAGAGAAATAAAATTCTAAAATACCAAAACACTAAGGCACACTGAAACGAAACAGCCACATTTAATTCACCTCTGTAGCTGTAATCCAAAGGAAGAGTGAGGCAAAGTGTCTGTTTGTGTCCTGGATCATGAAGCAGGCTGTAGCCCTGAGTGGGCTTATCTAGCTGGATTTTAAACCTTTTCCATCCAGCCTTGTCCACTACACAATCCTCGGTTCAACACCCTTGTTTCTGCTGTCAGGCAGTGCTGCAAACATGACTTTTTCTACTCTCCCCTGAACCTGCAGAGTTCTGATGTCTGTTCCTCAGACAGCCCAGCAGACAACTGCTCTTCTCTTTCACGTCTCCCCTTTATTGGGAAGGCAGCAAATTATAAGCTATTCTCTCTTCCCAAACTTGTCCTGATTGGCTTGAAAGGAGATCCCAGAGCCAGCCTGCCACATCTACTGCAAAACAAGGCACCTGACACACTTAGAAGGAGCAGCAGTGGTATGCTGTGTGTTCCATTTCCTAAACACCAACTGCTCCATCCCTTCTACCTCAGCCTTGTCTGCTGCTGTCTGGGTCCCTCATGGCTTGGCTAGCCTTGCTCCTGACAGGTGACATTTCAGATTTAAGGCCACAGGACCCCCTTCCAGACCATGACAGAGAGATACTTGCCATTTCATCCTACTCTACTGGGGTAGAGTAATGCCAAGCAAATCAAGAAGCAGAAGTGGTAGAATAAAATTACTGCTACATGTAGGTAATATGTCCATCTTAGCTAGATTTACACATTCTTCAAATCTCTGTCAAAATAAAACTGACATCTACAAAAACCTGTCACATCTGTACTAATTTACAAAAAGAGTACTGTAACAATGTTCATAATTTAGAAAAAATGGCCCATTCAGTTTCAGCTTTTTTTTTTTTTTTTTTTTAATTCCAGGCTAATGTTGATCAACAAAACGGCTTTAGAATAGGGAAATTCCTTACCTAATAGGTAGATGAAACACAGAGAGTTGTCTGCAACACAGATCCAGAAGCTTCTTTAATTTCTTCTCTTGTGCTTGCACGCTTAAGAGCACAGGATTTGGTTTGCCCTCTTCTCTGCTGAACAATTATGAAGTAACATTTGGTCTACTTAGCAAATGGTGCAATTTCCTCTTTCATTTTTATTCATTTATTTATTTTATAATGAAGAGAGAGCTCTCAGAGTGAACGAGCAATTACCCAGCACCTTCCTCTGGGATCTCCCTGAGAGTGAGGAACAGAGGCACTCAAACATGATTCCAATCCACCTTTGCCATCATCCAGGGGCAGAGTCGATTTGAAGAGCTGCTGACGTACCCAGAGGTCTTGCAGGCACTCACATGAGTTAAGTGTGTTAATGGTTTCCTAATCAAAACAAAAGCCACAGAGTTCCTATCAAACATACCCAGTAATTACTGACAGACTATAAATGTGTGGGGGAAGTTCATAGTCTGTCCCCTAACGTTGATCAGAAAATAACATTTTCAAAAAGTACCTGAATATCCTGAATTTTTTGTAACAAAGCTTCTGAAATGAACTGTGAAAATGCCAAATTTTAAGGTATCTTGGACTAGTTTTCCACCAATATCAGGTGAAATTAACGGGTTTAGATAACTTGATCGGAATTTAAATGAAAACACGAGAAGTAAGAGATTTTTATTTTTATTTTTTGAGGAATACTGAAATATTACATTATAAAAGCAAGTTCAAAGATGTAAAATAATACAGATTCAGTGTTAGGAAGGTATACAGGTTAACTCTGAACCATTAATTTTCTGAATTCTATCCTACTATTTTACATTCACTGTAAAATACAAACCTTTCAGTAGTGGAAAATTATTTCTTTTCTTCTCCAGTAAAAGTTAGTCAAAATAACATTCTTTTATTTTTTTTTTTAGATAACAATTGATATCAACTAGGTAAAACATGATCCAAAAAGTCTTCTTAGAATATCACAGCATTTAATGTTACATTGCTGGATGGGGCTGTGCACTTCATGGAGGTTACATACTGCATTAAGAAAAGTGAATATTTATTCAACATACCAAATCAAGTTCTTGATTATTTTTCCCTTTTGAGAAGACTGTACAAAGCAGATTTGAAATCCTGTCATCCAAATCTGCCCCAGTTTACAACTTCCTGTTAGTGGCTGAAGAAGATATAAGATTATCAGTTCTACTTTACATACATTTTAATAGACTGGAGGAATTCATTTTAAACTTCAGAAAATCCTAATCAACATAAGACTCTTTATACAAGTACCTCTATCATGTGTTATTGGGTAAACAGATTTTTTTCTCTTCCATCAATCTAAGTCTATTTATTTAGAAATTACAGGGTTATTAGAACTGCTATCTTGTCTCTTGCATTTAATTTTCAATCTGCATTACATTTAGATATCCACGTGACAGAGAACGAGGCGAATGGTTCCATTTCTGTAGCTTCCAGTTCTGTAAAATGAATCTCAGTGTGAAAAATTAAGATTAATGGGCTTCATAATCATTTTGTTCTGCTGAAGCCAATTTGAATAAAAGGGAAAAAGAGTTTATATATGAAAACATCTTTGATATCTTTGGATAAAAATAAGCATTGTACATGAATTTGAGCTCATGCACAAATTGCCATTTTATTTTCTCTCTTACCTGTGTGAAGCCCCATTAGCATATGCACAATGGATTTCAGGATGTTCTCTTTCTCACTGTAATCTAAAGGATGTGCAGGAAATGGTCTGGGAGAACATGAAGTGTGGGGTAGCTGACTGCCACTCTGGGTATGTGATTTTAGGGTTCCATGTACCTGCTGATCTTTCAACAGAAAATTTACCTTCTTTCTTTAATTGAAGGGCAGAATGTTTCACCTTGAGATAGATGGAGCAAGCCTGACCCCCAGCTGCCTACCTGGGCCCTCTCTGAGGCTCCTCAGGTGGTTGTTTTGCAGTCATTTAAGGGTACCACGTGCCAAGAGTTTTGCCTTTGGATCAGTTTAAGAACCTAAGGATGCCGTGTAGGCAGTGCAGGAACAGCTGAGAGCTCCCTGCACTGGAGAAGGAAGGTCTGAGAGAGGGGTGGTGTGACCACGCCCCAGAAATAAACATCCCCATCATCTGTCAGGGGCATGGAGCTGCTGGCAAAGATCATGGGCACCAATTTGGGCCTTTTCTTCCTTCTGAGATAAAAACTTACTTTATTGTGTAACACAGAAGTGACAATTGATCAAATTTAATCCAAATTAAAACTACTCCAATATTGGTTGTATAACACTTAATGTATAATCCTTTCTGATTTCAAATGGCTAAAACCAGAACTAAATAAGTTAAGCTAAAGAGTATTTCATTCCTCACTGGCTGAAAATTATTGCACTAGCATTTTGGTTTTTCTCTTTAACTGTGGAGTTTTTTAAGCCCAGTCTTATTTCTATATAGGAGCATAGGCACATTTTAAATTCCACAGTACAGAAGAAAGAAGAAAGCTGGTGACACACAATAAAGATTTCATACCTATTCAGCTCCTTGTAGCATCTGCAGACCAATGATCTTAAATCAACAGAGTGATTGCTTGAGAACAGCCCTATGCCACAAGTCTAAGTCCAGCATTGATCCACTTTCTCACTGTTAGAAAGTCAATATATTTCATCCACCCCCTTTGGCTTTATTTTTAACTTTGCCACTGTATCTGTTGCCATGCTGTTCTGGTACGTTGAACACTACCCTGGGCAATCAACCAGGGAACACAGCACATTACAAATGGATGTGGCATGATAGTACATTAGCTAGAAAATACTGCAGCATCACCTCTTCCCCGAAATCTCACAAATTCCACCTTCCCTTCTAGCAAAATACTGCTCAGCCCATAATGGGGAATAAGTAGAATTTAGATTTTTGTAACTGCTGGCTGAGCACCAGCCCATGAGAATGATAAACATTTTACTATTTCCAGCATCTGGCACTTGTAAAACTTTTGGTTTTAATTTCTGTTGTGTGATTTGACCTTAGAAAACCTTCTCTAATCAGGTGTCTCATTTTATAGTAGAAGCAGAGTGAATACACAGGGGTTTGGATGTAGCAGAGGTGTTGTGGTGTCCTGACTTGGAGATGGTCTCTTGCCAACCCCAGTTTTGGCTGCATTACCTTTGCAATCATTTAGTACCAGTCCTTCATTTCAGCAGGGTGACAGCATAAAATGAGTAATTCCAAATGCATAAATACTCATCAACAGCAGCAGAAAGAACTGACCTAAGGCACAGCACTTTGCAGATAAGGAGTCACACTGGCTGGCTATATGTTCATTATATAACTTAGACAAAAAACTCATTTCTTTACATATCAGTTCTGTCTCTGTATGACAGAAGAAGTAACTTATTTCTATTTTCTTTGCTCATTTCACTTTAATTCTTTCTTAAATTGAAGGTCCCTCACTATGAATGTGCAGAGATGTTTTTAGAAACTACTATAACACAAATGAAACAACAGCATTCACCAGACCATCCTAAAATGATTCCAAAGGCTGAGCAGGTGCATGAGGAGGCCCTCAAGTACATTTTCCCATGAAAGAAAAGCTCAGACAGCTCTTATGTGTTTCTTCTTTGGAAAAGTGCAAAGCTGTGCCCGTTAATCAGCAATTACTCATTCCCTGTGTCTGTGTAAGCCTCAGTGCAATAAACTTCATGTCAAAAAATTCATATTTACCTATAACACATATGCAGACACAGTAAGTACATATATGTACCTCCTAACTGCATGCAAACAATTAAATAAAATTTTTAAAAAAACCCTCCCCAAAAATTTAATTAAAGACTGTACAAGGCCTCACAAAAATCAAGCAGCTGAGCAATGGCCCCTTAACAGCAGAGATAAATTATGGAAGCCTTTGGCCTCACAAACCATGACTATGATATCTGATGGAATCCGACCCAATGGATTATGAACTCCTCAGGAAAAAATAATCACATAAAATTAAAGAAATATCAATAATAATAATGAAAAATGATCAAAGCAAACTAAGACACCATGTAGTATAACTCAGATGCAGAATTATATTCTCACAGAGATATTTTTTAAGTTTTCCAGGAGGCATCAGTGAATCAATAAAGAGGAGAATTAATCCCTAAAACACTGGGAAATGTGGAGCTCAGGCTTTCATTTATCTTGCACTCATGGTGCTGCACAGGTATATCAGGGATCTGACAGCCCTGCATGGTATTGCTGCTGCACCATCTGTGCAGCAAATGCACACCTGAGCTCCAGGGAAATGCTGGAGGAGTGCAGCAGAATTTCTAACTCAGTGTTTATTTTAAAATATTTTATGGAATCTCACTGCTGACCAAACATTAAAATATTGCTAATTATTGAACAATAACAGTAAAGTAGTTTCTCTGTAAGTAAGACTGGCTTTCTGAACACATATGATGTGAAACTCTTCCTCGGAGAGGACGACGAGGGCTTTGGCACCCACATAATGAGACCCAAAATTAATCTGTCATGTTCTTATATAGATGGTGTATTGAATTTATTTATTTTCACAGTACGCTCATCTTGGAGAGAAAATACACTTCAAAGTGGAAAAATAGCCTTGTAATACTCACCAAAAGATTTTTTTAATATCAGACACAGATGAGGAAGATATTCAGACTAACAGGAAAACCAAAGCACTGAACATAGAAGCTGATAGAGTGTCCTTCACAGAACGTAATATTTAAGCAAAATATCAAAGCATTTAGTCTTTTGACAAACACACACTCTGTTGTGTAAATCAAAAATAAAAGCTGGTCTGACTGAAGCATTGGACAATTAAGTATAATTTACATAATTAGTATCAGGAGATTCCCTCAACATCTCTATTCTACGTGTTTTTCTTTGAAATCTTCTTTATCTATATCCTTGTTAAATTCCTTACAAGTTTAAAGCTGAAGATTCTGTTTGCTGCTTCCATAGGTAGCAATTAGAATTCCGTTCTCTCATTTTTAAATACAAATACATTTCTTACGTACTTATTTCATAAATAAAAGCCCCCTGTTTCTAACCACCCTTCCAGTACCACAAAGACTGATTTGTATCCCATTCACATTAAATTATATCATTATCATGGGAAATCAGATTTTATTTTATGAACAGTGCTCTACCCCCAGTGAAGCTCAAGATTAAGGAAAGATGACAAACATGACTTTTTTTGGCCCTCTCATGATCAAATATACATGATTGGCAGATAGAACTTCTCAGGAAGAACAAATAAAAGCAACAGCAAGAAGGAGCCTGTAGAAGTGCTGAGGGTTTCCAGCTGCAATTCCTCTGGAGATGGCCACACCTGCCTGCCTGGCTATAGCAGCACCGAGGGAGGAAAGAGGAGATTGGAATTATCAGCTTGTTGTGATGGCAGTGCTCAGTTTCAGGAGGTAGTTCTAGTCAGACTGCAGACCTGACATGTATTGGTATTTTCAGACTCAATTGCTATTGGAGGAAAAAGTGGTTCTACCATGAAAATAAGCTGCCTAATATACATTCAATTTAAACAATAAATGGAAAAATAGTCAGAAAAATAATAATGGGGTCCCCTGATAGGTCTCAGTCAATATGTAGCCATAAAAAAAAAAAAGCTGTAACACAATTATTCTTGTGCATGACCCCAAAATATGCTCTGAGGTAATCAGGAACTCACAGGTTTTCCTTCTTTCCTGAGAACACTCCTTCAAATGATTTCCACTCTGAGGATTTCATTCTTTTTTTTTTTTTTTTTTTTTTTTTCCCATTACCATCAGAGTTTACACTAACTCAATCTACCTCCTACCTACAAAAAGCTAATTACTGATCTCAGTTAGGCCCATAAACAGTGCTTTTACATTAACCAGGGGTCATTAAATACCACGGGAAAACACTTTCTTTTCCAAGGGTTGGAGGGCTGTCTCTATGCAACATGTTTGGCATTTGCTCACCTGCAAAGAAGAATTCCAATTACCATGCTTTATGTTAAGAAAATATACACAACTTCTTACACATGCATCTGTTGGCAGCTGTAGGAGCTATTACTGATCCATGCACCACATTAACTCATTTATTGTAGGATGTAACTCCACGGGTTTCACTGCTTTACATATTTACCTTCAATGTGTTCTCAGAAGACTCTGGTATGATTTTACAGAAGTAACTATATACTTACAGTACCAATTTTACCTCTTTTAAAAGCACAGAGCTGAGTACCCAACATGAATCCCTTGAAAGCAAGCTAATAATTAGTAAAAATACTTTGCACAGCATGAATAAGGCTTCTTCCTTAAAAAGAAAAAAAAAAAAAGTCCTGTACTTGTGATTGGAAAGTCTATGACATCTGAAATGCACTCAAGATCTATTGACTTGGAGTCACAAGGGAAGAGCATGTCACTGACATCTGGTTTTTCTCTCCTGAAAGATATACAATGGAAATCAGTGTTATTATTAAAGAAAATTGTGGGTTCTCCTCCTTCTGTGTAATTGGTCAGGTACCTTAGTGCAAAATGTTATGCCTGATCTGAATGAATTGCTAAAGAGATGGGAAAACCCAACCCTTGTGCAGAGTAATCTGAGGTCTCTGAATGAGAAGAAAGGGAACCATCACCTAAATTTCTATGAGATTATAAATATATAAAACTATAAAGAGGACACAGTTCCTTTCATTTGCTCTGGAATATTTCTTCAAGGTGATAAATTTTCAAGACAACCACTTAATTATTTTCCTGTATGTACATCACCTGGTTGTCAGTGAGTGCCTTCAGGTTCTAAAGAAGAGACAGATTATCAATAAAGCCTTGCTTTCACGTGAAGCATAACTAAGAGAGTGAGTGAGAAAAAGAATGGGTGGAAAATGTGCTGCAAGTGGGCAGAGAACTCAGAAATCCTCACTCCTCCTTGCCAGGGTGGATGCTTGGATCAGGTCTTCATCTCCAGCCTCTTTTCCTCAGTAATGAGGAGATGCAGTGTCCTCCAGCAGATCAACCTCATCCTCCAGCAGATCAACCTCATCCTCCAGAAGATCAACCTCATCCTCCAGCAAATAACCTTGTCCTCCAGTGGGTCCTGTGGGGCAAGGTCTCACATTCTCAGAGCAGGCTGTAAGAGACACCTCTTGCTGCATTGCTTACATGGAGATCTGGTTTCCTGTCTCCAGTTTTTATCTATTTTACTTATCTCAAACGATCAGAAAACTCTGAAAAGTATTAGTGTTCACAATTATAACTGTTGTGTACAAGATAGCTGTGATTACCAAAATTGCTGGATAAAAATCTTCACATAGAAGATTTTTTGGCAAAAAGGCATACTGAGCCATTCTTGGATGCTTCAGAAATTCATTAGATTTTGCCAGATGGGGAGGGAGATGCTCTGAATTTTCTTTAAATATACTACTTAAAAAAGAGACTTCAAAGTTTTGCTGCTGCAAGTAAATGTTACTTTGAATGTAAGTATTTGCTATATCACTTTTAAATTTGTAAGTTTAAAATACCTTTAATATGACCAAAATAATAAAAAAATCCAACCAACCAAAAAAAAACAAGCAACCAAAAAAGCCCAAAACCCAATAAATTCCAGCATTTCAAATCAATCTGAATGTTCTGTTAAACCTAAAGCACCTTTCCAAATTATTTTCTGTGAGACAAGCCAAGAAATCTGTTATTGACCTCCTTGTAATCAGGACTTTTTTGCATTCATAATCACAACATAATCACTTATATATTTTCTTTTTTTAATCAGAAAACATACTAAGAAAAATTAGATTAGCTCATGATTAATCCACAAGGTAACAGTACAAAGGCAAAAATATCCAGATTTGAGAATGCCTATGAATTCTTAAAGCAAGATTGCTACCAAAAATATTCACTATATAATTCAAAAATTATTCTTGGGCTGTTTCCCATTTTATGAATGGTCTATTCTTCCGTTTTTATTAATATTGTTGACTAGCTACAACAGGTGACATTTTTATCCCCTTAGGCTGTCCATTATCCAAATGAAGGGCCATCTGGAAAGGGATTCTGTTCACTGAAAAATGTGACAGAGCTGATGGCTTTTTAACTGCAAGTCATCTATGATTGCTGGTAAACACCAAAAATTAGCATTGATCCCCCTCAAATGAAAAAAACAACAACAATAAAGTACTTCAGACAGGCTTATGGAAACACCTTCTCGGCAGATGTGCATGCTAATTAATAATTGTAGATGGCAACCCTTCCTCATTTTTGTAAATTAATGCCAGTTGAATCCTCTAAAACAAATAAACATGACTGCAGATGGGGCAGCTACTTGGATATGGCCAGCAGAGCATATGTGGAGTAGGAAATGGGGTGGGGCTGAGATCTCTGCCATGCTACAAACAGGCAGTAGACAAGAGCCATTACCAGAACCTGCCACACTCGGAAAATCAGGGACTTTGTGCTTCTGCCCCCCAGGCCACCTTCTGGGAGGGTTTCCAGAGGAGGTGGATGCTGCACTGCCTCTGGCTTTGAAGGCTGTGGCTGGGAGGGACCGAGGCAGCAGTCACACATTCAGAGGCAGAAGGAGACTGGCACCATTTGGGTGTGAAAACCCTCAAAATTGTGTTTTACACCGACAGGACAAGAGGAAGGGAAACAGAAAATGAAAACATACTCCACTCGTCTGTCTTCCACCAATGTAGTGTTTTCCTTCTGGGGTGATGAATACATACCTGCAGTTAACTGTACTCACCAAATCAACTGGAAACTACTCTTTGGGCTTTGATGGAATTGAACCAGGCTCTCTAACAGTACCAGCAAAAACTTGCCAGAGTCTGACATATCCTGACAAAGTTGGAACCCACTAGGAACAGAATAAGTGACGATCAGAAGCATCAAAAAATAGTCTCATAATTTCAAATCTCCTCTGCACTGAGATATCATTATAAACATTTTTATTTTATGACGAAACTGTGCCACAATTATTAAAACATAACTGGTTCCATATAAATTGGACACAAACTCATTATCTTTTGAGCCATTGATTGAAAATGTGGATTTGGGGAATTTGTTTCTGTCATCTGAAATCAGAACAGCAACACTCAAGTACCTTTATGGTGGCACAGAAAATATACATTAAAAATTCTTCAGCATACTTTTGTCATGTCAAAAGGCATGAAGAGTGTAATTATCTCGCCTTAGAAAAATCATATCCATCAGAACTTATAATGACAACAGGACTAACAACCCTTGATTTACTTCTGCCTACTACCTCATGCTGGAAACCATTTATAACATCCTCTGCATCTGGTGCCACCCTGGTGAATGCTTGAGGAGCAAGTTTGGGTGTTTGGGTAACATAAGATTCCCCACTCTTGATCTAGCAGGTGTGTGACTGCAAGGGTTACACCATGTTCATATATCAAACTGATCGCAAGGAAAACTTAAAAGGAAGAAAAAGATATACTGCAATAATAGTGAAGCTTTCCAATGTACCAACAAATAAAAGCAATAGACTTTGTCACAGCACAAAACATGAAAGAATTTTAAAGTACTGCTCTGCACAACACAGCAAACAGAACAATCAAATTATTGTCTGCTTGTCTAACACGAAGGCAGCATTATCCACAAACATCCTGCAGCTAGGAGATAAGATGCTGGAGAAGTACTATAAAATGGTTTATAATGCCACTAACAATGATTTGGTAATTTGGACATTTCATATTTAATGAAAAACTATTTAAATCAGAAATCATCAGACACTCAATGACAAGGCTTATTTATACTCTGTTTGTGTCTCCAACCTATGACTGACTTTTCTTCATTTTTTAAATAGCACTCTTTTAACATGAAAGGAGAAAGTTGGATGCTTGGTATTACTTTTAAATTAAACCACACAACTGGTATGAATAAAAGAAAGCCTCCTAAAGCATTCCATAATAACAGGGATAGCAACTGGCTAGCAGAACACTTGACTTGTTTTTTCCCAGCAGATTTGAAGTGCACTGCAATGTAATGTATTGAAAATTATTTCTAGCCCTCCCTGATATCACAAATCACAACCTGTAAAAAGCCACATGAGCAATCAAAGATCAATTTGAGCTTTGATTCGTATGTACACGTGCTCAGAGCTGGTTCTGCTCAGTGCTCTATAATCAGGGCTGCAAACATTTTTCATTAGTTTCCCTTTTCATTAAAGCTGTGAAAAGAAGGGAGAGATGGAATCAAATGTAAAAAGAATGAATTTGGTATATAAGGCCAGTGTGCTTTTTAAAGCAAAATTTTACCTGCTCTGTGTGTGCACATATATTCATGCACAATTTCTGAGCAGACAACATTTCATAAAGTTATCATGGAAGAAGTCCTCTATTGCCCTTTTCAGAAAAGGTTTCTTGATCTTCAAATCAACTCCAAATGTGCAAACAGAATCCTGTGTCCCATATTGACCATATCCTGATAATCAGGATCTTTTTCTCCAAAACTTCATATTTTGCAGAACAGTACCGACCAAATAAGTAAGTTTTCATTAAGATGGAATGGTTGTTAATGCCACTCTTGGTATGTAGGTATACATAATGTATCTATATATTATTATTACCTAGAAGTCATAATTAGAGCAATTAAGAGAAGTTTAATACTCAATGTCTTTTTCGAACGAGTGGAAGGCGTATCTGGAATTTAGATTGTTAGAATTACTCATAAAGTTTCTACCCTACAGTGAAGAAGAAACCACCCAGAATTCACCTCTAGAGAAGATAGATGAGGAATAAAAGTACAGACTGCAATGAGGAGCTGAGCTGGCTCAGATCATTGGCTGGAAGTTCCCTTCTCTAGCTTTTGTAATATATTCCTGCATAAATGTGATCTGTAATGCTTATTTAGGACAGAGTTAAGGAACCAGATCTGGTTTGCCTGATTTATGTGGTCGGCCTCTATTCCTCTAAAGAAATGCCAGGAAATTCCTTCACTGTCACAGCGGAACAGAAGCAGGACCATTCCATAGCCCAGGGCCATTCCAGAGCCCAGCCCAGGGCCATTCCAGAGCCCAGGGCTATTCCAGAGCCCAGCCCAGGGCCATTCCATAGCCCAGGGCCATTCCAGAGCCCAGCCCTGTGCCATTCCACAGCCCTGTGCCATTCCAGAGCCCAGGGCCATTCCAGAGCCCAGGGCTATTCCAGAGCCCAGCCCAGGGCCATTCCAGAGCCCAGCCCTGTGCCATTCCACAGCCCAGGGCCATTCCAGAGCCCAGGGCCATTCCAGAGCCCAGGGCCATTCCACAGCCCAGGGCCATTCCAGAGCCCGGGGCCATTCCAGAGCCCAGCCCAGGGCCATTCCATAGCCCAGGGCCATTCCACAGCCCTGTGTCATTCCACAGCCCAGCCGTGTGCCATTCCAGAGCCCAGGGCCATTCCGGAGCCCAGCCCAGGGCTATTCCAGAGCCCAGCCCTGTGCCATTCCATAGCCCAGGGCCATTCCACAGCCCAGGGCCATTCCAGAGCCCGGGGCCATTCCAGAGCCCAGCCCAGGGCCATTCCATAGCCCAGGGCCATTCCAGAGCCCAGCCGTGTGCCATTCCATAGCCCAGGGCCATTCCACAGCCCAGGGCCATTCCAGAGCCCGGGGCCATTCCACAGCCCAGCCCTGTGCCACTCCACAGCCCAGCTGGGATCCTTTCTGGTCTTGTAGAACAAGCTTTTGTCCCTAGCAAAGCTCCCCATGGCTCTGGCCACATGGAGAGAGCAAGGCACAAGAGAACACTTCAAATGCACCCTTACAAACATTTCCTGAGCATCAGGGGCCAAGGATTATGATGCTACCTACTCTCTTGATTTGCAGTACTCTAATTACAAGAGAAATTACAGAATTTCAAACATGTTTTTAGTACATGAAGAGGATTTTTATGCTGAATGTGATACATTAATCCCAAAATTACCATTGATGATGGTTATTAGACTACTTTCTATATAGTCACTATGTGTATTTTTTAATGTTCATTTAAATTCTGTGCAGTCTCTAGATAAAAATTCACAGCATTAACTCTCTGCCTAAAGACTGAAAAATTGTTGCAATTTGCGGCCATGATGGTTTGCACTTCTAACCTATGGAAAAAATCTGGATACTGTTTAAATGCTTTACTTTGGACAGCTTAGTTATTATTACTGAATTATACTTATTATTATTATTACTGAATTCCAAAGGAAAAGCCAAACATTGATTATTAATTAAAAAATCAAGATTGGAATTCAGGTTGTGGAGTGACACATTTGTTAAATGGTAGAACTATGACTGACTGAAATATTTTACTTGAATTGGAATTAAAAATCTAATTTATTTCTTGAATCTTATCTGCATAAAGCAATCAAGACACCAGTTTGTATAGCAATTACAGCTGACAGAGGAAGAAGCAGTTAATGTTTACCATTTTTCTCCTTGCTTCCCATTTCTCAGAGGCAAAACTGAAAGGAAATAGTATAATAGTTTTTTAAATGGAGAGCAGAGAGAGAAAAATGTTAATAGCTTGGATAATAATTTAGCAATGACTTAGAAATAATTTAGGAATATATTTTGAGAATATTCCATGAGAAAGCAAATTTGATACCAATGTTCTTTTAAGAAAATATCCTTTTGTAATGAAAAAGAAAGTTAAATTCATTGTCTTCTACTATAGGGCAGGAAGGTACCTCAAGACCTTAGGTGGTCATAAAATCCATCTCCCTCAACAGGGCAAGATAAGCTACACTAAAATGATTTCTGGCAGCTGTTTCCTTAATCTGTTCTTGAAAATCTCCGGTGTGTGGAAAAGGCTGCAGCATCCCAGGGTGACAGATCCAAGTGCTCAACTATTGTTGCAGTGAGAAAAGTGGTTTTGGTTGCTTCTCTTTCCTGATGTCCAATCTAAGCTCTCTCACTGAAAAAGAGTCACATTACTTTCTGTCTTATCCCCTGTCCTGATCTGCAACGGACACGGAGAGCAATTTATTACCTTCCTATTAGCGATAACCTTTATTCCTTTTAAAGACTGGGATCCTCTCTCATGTCAGTTGTATTTTCTCATCTAAACAAGCCCAGCTCTATCAATCTCTTCTGGGAGATCATATTTTCTCTGATCATATCTGCTTCCATCCTCTGAGCTGGCTCTGATTACTCTGCCCCTTTCCTCATATGCCTAAAATGTCTAAAATCAGACACGGTGCTGCAGCCCGTTTGCCCGCCGTGCAAATCTGCAATGAACAGACAGCAGCAGCTCAAAACCCCTCAGCCATTACAAAGCTGAGGCACATTTTTAACCCCCAGTGCATGTATGTCCAAATGATACAATTTTCAAACTAGTATGCCAAGTATTGAGGCACATTAGGAGAACTACAGCTTGAATTTGTAATAAAAAAAAAAAAAAAAAAACAGTAAAATGAGCAACAACTGAACTGGTCATGACCTCTCCCTGGCAATAAACACAGCAATGACCAAAGGAACAAAGAGCTGAGCACCAAATTTCTGACACACTGCTGGGTGAGGGCCAGCTATGACAGAGGGGGTGATGTAACTGCCCCTTCACACTGAAGTAATGAATCCTCCAAGTGATCAGCCCCCAAAGTTATCAAGTTTCAGTATTAAGTTAGTTGTCTGAGCAGCTCCATAAAATGTTGAACTGCTTCACGCTGCTCTGAGGGAAACAAACATCATTAGAGACAAACATCATTATGTCTCTGTTCTTTGTCATGTTTCTGATTAAAATCCAGAATAAAGAGAGCTTGCACAAGCACTTGGATATGCAGAAGAAAAAAATCTAATTGCATTAAAGAAAATATATAAAGAAAAATGAAATTATTCTTGTTATTGCTTGTACACAGCTCTTCCAGTCTTCATTACTTTAAAATCAAATTCAATACACAAGTTCTCATCTTTCTCTCTTAGCCATGAAGTTTGCTATTAGTGATTCCCCAGGAGCAGTGTAGTAAACTCTGCATTGATCAGTTGTTGATGTATGTATTTTAGGACTCCAGTTACACAGGTTCATGCCTATGTTAAAGTTGTGTCTGGAAACACAGCATTAACATAGACAAAAAAGGCTCCTTAATCACCTTACCAAACTGTTCAGCCTAATTTAATTCAGATATCAGGGAAGGGATGTTTGTTCTTGGGAGAACTTCCCAAAATTGCATGGTTATTAAGGTAACACACAATTAAGACACAGTTATTAAGATATTATGATACTAAAATACCTTTTACTCTGTTTCGTAGCACTAAATTTAATGTAATTAGATATGCTGGGTAAATATCTCTCATTATCCTTTTCAGTCATAGTTTTTGGCAGATATAAGAAAACATTTTGTATATAGTAAAAAAACTCACAACATTAAAATTCTAGTTTGAAAAATTTAAATAATGCATGGGAAATTAATAAAAAACAGAAATAATTGTTTTTTTTTTTTTTTTTTTTTTTTTTTTTCTGACTAGTACAATGCATAGACTTCCTTTTGCTAGCTTTTTTTGAAATAAAGTACCTTCATTACAGTATGAGAACTCCAGGAACTGGCCAGCTATAGCTCATTAACTATAGCTAATAAGATAAGTCAAAATAAACCCTTTTGTTAATTTAAAATGCTTTTTTTTTTTTTTTTAAGATATTCAGATTATTCGAACGCCTGCATTTGAAAGTTGTGATGGTATGTTTGCTGTTTTTTTTTCCTTTGGGGAACAAAGGGCCACAAAAACTCCAGTGCTGATTACTTCAGAGTAAATGATGACCTCTTCATCTTTATTTAATCTGGCATACAGGAAGGCATAGCTTAATTTATCATAGGATAAGTGGCCTTAGTGAGTCCACAGAAAAAAAGAGGGCATTAAATTGTTCTATCTCCAACTAACTACAAAGGTTAGCCCCTCTTGTGATTCCTGTAGTATTAGCTACAAAATTTATGATGCTTTCAATGAAGCAATCTCAGATTTTTTCATACAATTATAATAATTGTAAATTTTGATCTGTTATTGAAAAGAAAGCTTTAAACACCTGATATTTCACTGGGATATAAACAGTGGAATGTTTTGAAACAGCTCTGGTTTTACCTTTCTTCCCATGGGAGAAGAAAATATGTGCCAAAATTCCTTAACACATCAAAAGGAACAGAGCTCAAGCAGCGTTTGGACGATGCTCTCGAGCACAGGGTGTGACTCTTGGGGTGTCCTGTGTGGGGCCAGGAGTTGGACTCCATGGCCCTGATGGGTCTCCTCTGACTCAGAATATTCTATGATTCTGGGATTCACTGGCATATTTCGGTGCAATATTGTTGCTGCTTAACCCCAGCTGTCACCTCGGCCCCACAGAGCCCCTTGCCCTCTCCCTCACTGGTGGGACTGGGGAGACAATGAGAAGAGTAAACAGAAGAAAAGTCATGGATTGAGATAATGACAGTTTAAGAGGCAAAGCAAAAAGTGCATCCATAAGGAAATCAGAACAAGGAATTCATTCACCACTTTCCAAGGGCAGACAATGCCCAGGAAAGCAGGGCTTCACCCCATGGAACAGTGACTGAGAAGGAAAAATGCCACCACTTCGTATGTCCCTCCACTTCCTTCTTTTTTCCCGATTTTACATGCTGAGCACGATGCCATGAGGTCTGGAATTTCCCTGGGGTCAGCCCCCTGGCAGCTCCTCGAGCAGCCCCAGCCTGCTCCCTGGTGAGGTGGGGGCTCTGAGAGCAGTACTGAGCCCCTCCTGTGCTGTCAGCCCTGTTCCCAGCCCAAATCCAAACCACTGCCCGCTCCAGCCACTGGGAAGCAAATTAATCTACCCCAGCCCAAAGGAGCACAGGTGAGTGGAAGGGGAGGCTGTCCTGCAGTTACCAGCCCCTGCTGTGCCAGAGCAGAAAAGCAAGAGGAGGCCCAGCCATGAGGACCCATCCTAGCAGAAATGCCTTCAAAACAATGCTGTTTTGGGGGTCCTGTGCTTCTCACCATCTCACTATCAATTACTTTTTTTCTCTCCCTCTGCCCTTTGGCTATTTTCTCTGGCAGTCTCTTCCACTCCTTCCCTCCCTCTCACCAAAATACATAAAATTACTGATCACCATGACCATTCACCAAACATATGACTGAATATATCTTAGAATACAAATTTGAGGTCATTGTGAACAATTACATCCAAATTTAGCCCAAAGCATTCAGGCAAACTTATGAAGGCACACAACCCAGTGATATTACTAGAACGTCTCATTTTATTAGCAATGCTGTTCTCTCAACGTTGTCTCACAAAAATGCAGTCTTCAAATTGAGAATCTTGAAGAACACACATCAGCTTCACAGCCAGATGCTGAATTCTCCCCTAAATTTTTCATGTACAAGGTTTTCTAAACAACAAACTTAAAGTTATTATATTACTTTCCTCAGAATTCTATACAACTATACAATATAAATTATTTGTGCTGTGTATAGTGTTACTGAAAGCAATCCTGTGAATTAACAGTGCACATATCAAATGCAGTACTGTTATTCAGAAATGACAGCTACTTCACTCTGTTGTTTTTCCATCTAAATACCTCAAACCACAGTAAAGGCTTGAGAACTTTTTAGACATTTTTAATAAGACAAGAAGTCAAACAGCTTATGGCTATGAACATGGAGAAATCTGAGAGTCTTAGAGAATTGTATGAGACTGTAAATTCCTTGATTATACTGTGTTTTTCCAATCAACACGCCTCCTAGAGGATGTCCAAATGTTTTCCACTAGAAAAGGGAATGACACGAGGGAGTGAGAGGAGGAACACATGCTGGCTTCCAGTCTACCTGACAGGCTAGAGAGAATTATTAACTGATCCTAGATAATAATAAAAGACTCCTTATTTTCTCCAACACCATGCAAATTCCTGGCAAAACTGCAAATCCTCTGACATCTAAACACCTAACTCCATTTTGATTTGGTATCTGTCTGCATCTCAGAAATTTTAGTGGTGGTTTCAGCTATTTAAGGAAGCTGATCTTTTAACCTTTTTTAAAATGAGTCCCAAGGTGTCTAAACGAAGGCCCAGGGCCTCATCACTCTGTCTTCTGTAATGTCCTCAGGGACTGTTCTCACAGATTTAGCTGTTATCTGAGCTGCTACCATCACATGAAAGGATGGAGGAACAGCTTCCAGTGCTGCTGCCACAGATGTCCCACTCCACAGATGATGTGGGGAGTTTTGCTGAAGCACGGTGCAGTCTGGACTCCCTGTATCTGATGTCACCCCCCTTGCCCCGGGAAGCCAGACACTCTGCTGCAGCAGAAAATGATGCCAGAATAATAACCAGGTCACATTATCATGGTTGGGGGAGTTAAAACTTACAGAAGTAGTTTACAAAACTCCTAACGAGCTCTTTGCTGTGTCATGAAAGAAGCGAGCCCGCTGATTTCTAGAATCCCAGCAGCACATTTTGGGCACGGAGCTGCCAATCGCTGCACGGAGGAATGAGGGCTATTTGTGTAGTTCTTACAAGCACACATCAGACCTGCACAATAATCAAAAGTCAGCCATCCAAACTCGAACTGAAGTGACAGATAGATGGAATATCTGAAAGGACACATGCATTGTATTCAGGCAAGTCTGCCTAACATCTATTCTGGCGTGACAAAATAGAAAGCTGCAGTCCTGCTCCAGAGGGGTTTAGTGAACAGAACCCTGCACATTTGCTTGCAAATTTGAACCTGACCAACTATAGCCTCTAAGGGGAAATATCATCTTTCCTTTTCCCTTTTATTGGCTTATTTATCCTCTCTCCTCAGCACCATCATAACTATTCATCCCTTCAGAGGGACTGAATAGCTTATTCTGTAATCCACGTGTTTTGCCGAAGTTCAGTGCAAATGTTATGTTCAGTTTTTCTGATCATTAAAATCAAAGGAAATTGCTGATAAAGAGGCCATGATGCTTTCGGACATGAGATTACGACTGAAAGACTACAGGTTTTCTTATAAAGAGCAACTATAAGAAGCTATTTTTTATTTTGTAACCTGTAGCCAAGGCTGATGATTTGAAAAAGCATCATGTTATACAGCTGCAAGAGTCATGGTCCAAAGCTCAGTTCCACCACAGGTGGATTGATTCTTTTATGTGACAAGTGAAACTTATCTCCAGAGACTCACAGGATAACAAACCAGCTCTTTTAATTATACCATCAGATACTACGACATTCTCAAAACCAAAGAATTGCCAAAAAAATGGAGATTTCATAATGTCTCTAGATGTATCTTGAGAACAATCAATTAAATGTTTCTGAATTGCTATTGACACACGATTCAAATTAAAACCACAATGAGCTTATGACATGGGAAATATTATTGATATTAGAGATTCAAGGATATTCAAGGAATTCTGCTGTTGACAGTACCACTGAAGCTTTCCTCTGTAGCCAAGAAATAGAGGAGAGGATAAAGAACTGCCTGAGATTACAAATGACAGCTCTGTTATCAAGCCTGGTGAAAAGTTTGTGTTAAATTGTTTGAATAACCCTACCTTAAAAATGCCCTCAATAACAGACAATTAACCGCTGCTTAGATGGTGTCATTTATTCTAATGAAATTCATGCTCAATATTTCAAAGATATACAAATAGTAGATGTATCAAAGAGATTTAGATGCCTAAATGCCTCTAGTGATGTGTGCCATTAGTGCCTAATACAGACTCATAGACACATACCTCAGTCAAGCAAACCTACTAGATTCTTAACCTCTGATGTATGACACCCCATTTTAATTTTAAATTAGAAACTCCTCTTTCTTTTTTTTGTTAAGAAGGTTAAGAATGAAGATGAAAAGAAAATGAAGATAGGGCAGTATATATATGTAAAAAGTCAGTTTGCACTTTCAAAAAATGCATGCTGATGAAAAATTAATCACAATGTGTTTCTCATTATCCCTGTGAAACAGAAACCCTGTCTTGATAATGTGCTCAACAAACCACGGGCAATACAGGAATTTTGAAATTTGCTTTTTTCTTTGCTCCATATTATTTTGGGTGATATATACCTCGGTTTAAACACTCATCTCCTTATGTCTCCTGCATCATTCTGGAATGATCTTGAGCAAAGCCTTTTACCTGACAGAACCAACAGAAGCAGCAGTGGGCTGGGAGTTTGGGCCTTGGCATGAAGGATGTGTTCAATTGCTGCAGGACAAAGTTCTAACAGCAGCCTGACACAGCCCAGCAGACTAAACATGTCATTAGCCTTAAAACCATTGCTACATTCTCCCTTTTGGATTTTTCTAAATTCCTGTACAATAATGCTGGACTATCCCAAAAAATGTTTTAAAAATCATGCTTTGGAGTTTAAAGCAAATAAATAGTGGTATGTAAGCCATGGAGCATTTATTTCAGCTGTGGTTTCGGTTTATAACTCTAGTTTTATTATTTTTTGGTTGATTGGGTTACAGGGAGGGAAAATTGCTTTGCTGCCCTTACAAAGACACGTCAGCACTTGAACAAAGTCTTCCCTGTCCTTTGAATTCTTTTGCAAGTGCCATCAAGTCCAAGTTTGTGCTCATTCAGAAAACGTGCACCGGTTCAGCAGCCTGTCAGCTCCTCCCCACGGCAGCAGTGGGACAGCTGGCGGGGGACTCCTGGAACCAACGTGAGGAATGATGGCAGTCAGAGGAGATGCAAGAGGCTCTGGCCTCCTCTGGGCAGCTGGAAGGGGTTCCGTGCCAGCTGCTACACCAGGGCCAGGCAGCGCAGCCTTTTGTACGCACAGGAGTCTGGCAGATTTCGTCTGGGCGAACCACGACTTCTAAAATCAGAGCAACTGATTATTTTAATGCAGATGCCGACTAAGTTTAATGCGGGATTTTTCTCTCTGCAGTGTTTCTTGCAAACCATCTGAGATGACTGCACCTGCAGTGCGTGTTTTAGGTGCACTCTCAGGCCTGTGCAGGTGAGTGTACACCTGCAGTGTGTTGCAGTCAGTGGCACCTCCCTGCTCCTGTTCCCTGCTGACTGACAGATGAGTGAATGAATGAATTTAATTAATTAATTAATTATTCAATTAATTCATGAGTTTTCCAGAAGAGGAGAGGAAGACATCTTAGAACTCCTAGTTGAGTTCTAAGTCCTAAACTCTAAATGAGTTTAGATTATGGTGCTCAGGAAGCAGTCAGAGATGGGGATGACTTTTTCTAAGTGTCCCACAAACAAATTAAAAGCCCCAGAATTTCAATTCAACCCTTCTGATACTGAGGCAAGAGTAAAACATCAGCACAGGAAATCTGAGACTCAGGAATATGTTGCTACATCAGCACAAAATCTGCCAACAGTACTACATCAGGCTAGTCCACGTGTCCCTTCAGTCCCATCTCAGTAAATAGTTTGCTACCTGTTGTCTTGTGTGGGGATGATACCTCTCCACCAATGCCCTAATCCAATTATGCTATTGTATAGATAAGAGGAAAATGCTTTCCTGACTCCTTTTGTGGTTGGTGAAGGCTCTAAACCATGAAATTTTATTGCTGTTATTTTAGTAAGAACTGCAAGTATCCTGAAATGATCCAGGCTTTTTAAAATTTCAGTCGCAACTTATCCCCATGGCATGAGTCCAACAGGCTTTAAATAAAATGTACAGAGAAATTTTTCCTCTTAGACTCTTTGTAATTTTCCTGCTATTATTTCTAAGGATAACTTGTCCTTGTACTCTAAAAAACGCAGGCTCATCACTAGGGACCCTAATATTAACAGTGAACTTGAAGTGAAGTATGACCCAAGAGAAACATCCTGTTCCCAGATTTGCCATCTGTTTTGTTTCTACATGATGCTCAAAGAGAAAGAATCTATTAAGCAGAGCATATATTTAATATTCCTTATGATAAGGGACACAAAGCTTCACCAAAATGTGTCTTCAAAAGCTGCAACAGAAGACTGGAGTTTGAAACCTAAAGCAAACAAAGTGTTAATTAACATGCTTAATAGAAATGGTAATAAAGGGATAAGACAGAAGGAGAGGAGATGCTGTAGTTCCCACTTCAGCATTCTACGTCACACACTCAGTCTGAGGGATTGAAGGGCATGAGACAAAGGGAAAAACCTCACACCCTACTGAGCTAGGAATAAAAAAAGAAGCTGTCTATAGCAGATTCTGGGAGCTGGCCTCATATTTAGCCCTCAGATGGTTTAACATCCGTGGCTGATGGTCAGAGCAGGGGAGCTGTGACACAAGGCAATCAGCCAGCCTGGCAGTTCAGCTGGGGTTTTATAGCAGCTCACACGGCTGCTAAGGCTCACTACAGTCTTAATGCTGCAATTTGTTCTTTAACTTTTGTAACTGTATTCCATTATGTACATTTGTGTTGTAAGTAACTGCATTTGATCGTTAGAGCTTGTCCACTGCTAAGCCTGAGCTCACTGCAACACCAGGAGGAATCCAAGCTCCTGGAAAGAGGCAGATTTGGTCACTGTCCAGCAGCAGGTGCACAACTCCTCAGTACCCACACAGGTGATAAGGTTCACCTGGGTGGGAATGAACTCACCACTTAATGTGAAAACACTAACAAAAATTTCTCTAACATGAATTTACCTGAAAAAAGAGAACTGGCAACAGATATTTAGTATTTCTTAGTGACATGCTTAGTGCTCTCAAATTGCTAATAATTCTGAGGAAGAATTTGAACAAAACCAGTTCTAGACTGAGCATGTTGCTAAAGTCCTATGTGGGAGATTTTCCTTGGGGAAGACTTATTTAGTGGGATCTTTGGGAGAGAGTTTTCTCAGCAAGATGAGAGCACTCATTTTTTGATGATAAGCAAATAATTTGCTCAGTTTGCAAAGGATTCTACAAACCAGCCTGTTCCTACACTTCTGTGGAGCATTCCTAAGAGAACAGAACAACACAATCACTTCTGCCTGCAAAAGAGGAAAAACAAGAGTGCAGAGGTTACAGGGGACAATGGGGGCAAAGGTGCCTCTGAGACAGTTATTGTTTCAAGTAGCAAAGTCAGCAAGTGCTTGATTTCTGTTTCCAGGAGGGCCTGAATGTCAGCTGTTTGGCTTAAGCAAGCGTAAGAGGAGCAATCAGAAAGGGCTTGTACCTGAAATTTCTGCAGAATCAACAACCTCACAAGCTGAGCTCTAAGCAGCATTTGTGTTGCAGCAAATCTCCCATGGCAAATCACTTGGATAGCACCAGCATTTTCTTTCTCATTGATTCGGCTGCCTTGTGTTTCAGCACCTCTTCCTGTTACCAGGGCTAGAAATTAAAATTAAGGAGAGGAACATCTTTTTTCTCAGCTTTATTTCAGGGCAAAGAAGGTGGGTAACCCCAAAAGGGAAAATGCTGGGATTTGTCCTTTTGGAGAGAGATTCCCCCGTGGCAATTCCATGTGTAACTTTTCACACTGTGAATAACAGGTGGGACAGATTGACTTTCACAGTTTCTTTGAGGTGGGATAGGATGTTCTTACCAGTTCAAACTTGAGTTCACTCATTTGCAGAGCTGTTTATAGTTTGCTATCTAGGTGGGTAAAAAGGTACAGAGGAATCAAGAGAATAATCTTTGCCATGACAGCACTGTGCCTGGGAAGCTCACACAGGATTTTGTCCCCAGTTCACCCTTCTCCTGCTTTGACAGCAAGACAAAAAAGTAGGAATATGAAATTCAAACATTTTCCTTCTCTCAGATACATAATCTAAATAATTAAGGTACCTAAAGCACTTGATTCCCCTGTAAAACTGATCCCGTGGTGGTTTCGATAGAGAACTCATGCATCATGATTACTGGAGGAGGTACATGGATGCATTATTCATGGCCACAGAGTGCACACACCATCTCACTCTCAAATGACCCTCATTATTTGGGACATTCCTCATTTTAGATTCACATTTATCTCTATCCCATACTGAGGTTAACATCTGGTCATTTTTTTCTTTACTGACTCAGCCTGTTACTTTTATTTAAAAGCCATTTAAAGCCAAGCTTTAACCAATTCTTTCAAATAGCCTCAATAAATAAAAATAAATATACTGTCTGTGATTACCAAGGAAAGGAACTCAGCAGGCATTTAGAGATCCTACAGTAGTATTAGAATGAAGCCAAGATTAATACAATCCATATTTGTTTCTCTAATAAATCTTCACATTAATTTTTGATGCTCATAACAAACAAAGTAAAAATGAGATCTGGTAACAATATATATTAAAATATAGATAAATCTACTTATGCAAACTTTAACCTACATAAAGGTGATGAAATCATTAACCAAGAAAATTATAAAAAACAAATTACATAAAACAAAGAAGATGCAGTTATTTGAGAGAGCAGAGGTGAACAGATGATACAATATTTATAACTGAAATCCACTGTCAGCAGCAACATGTAGGGAATTATACACAAGGGAGGATCACACTAGAGATTTCTTTTTACTGCTCCAGATAAAATTCTCAGCTTCTCAGCTTATTTTGTCTTTTCTACTTATTTTTCTCTCACTGCATCCACAGCAGCAGAACAGGGCCAACACTATCAGTTATTATTCACTTGACTGGAGGAGCCTATTTGCTCACACAGCATTTCTGCCCCTTTTTGTTCATTTTCAGTAACTTTCTAGTCATCTTAGAAATGACCAGTAAACCAGAATTATAGAAGAAACAGAAACATTGCTAGTGAAGATGCGCAGCTCAGAAAAGGCCTTTCTCTCCTTTCCAAGAGCTCCTATCCCCAAACTGTGGTGTGTTCAGCACTAGGACCACAGAGGTGTATTTCTGCATCTGACTTTTAAGTTTTAACATAGTTGTATCTTGTTTAAAATGAGACAGAAAATTGAGTGAATGGCTGAGTCCCACAACATATTTTATAACGGTTGAGAAGGATTTAATTAATGTAATCGGGGGCTGTGGTTGGAAGTGTTAGAATTTTTGGAGCACACAGAGGCACAGTGCTAGCTTTCAGGATTTTGCTCCTTCACTGCAGCTAAAGAATTGCTTTCTTATTAAAAAATTCAATGTGAACATTTGCTTTTCTTAAAATGTTCACACAATGTATCAAAGTGAACATATTTTAATCACAGCTTTAAAAGTATATAAAAGCCTTCTCTTGTTACGCCTTTATTCCATCCCTTCTGCAGTAACAGCAGCTTCTTCAGGAGAAGGTATTTCCTCCTTAGGAGTGAGAGTTCTCTGATACCTTCTCTGATGATCAATCCTACCTGCCAAGTACTCTGGAAATGTATGAGGGAAGTGCAGGACTTCAACCTCAACAATCACTGTTTTATTTCACCAAAGGAACAACCATTTGCAAGATAAAAACCTGAAAATGGAGAAAAAAGAGGATCATTGACACTAACAACTAGTACTGAGAACTGAAGCATTATTTGAATCAAAAAATTTGAGGTTTTGCTCTTCCTGAACCCAAGAAATTTTCATGGAAGTTAAGTATTAAAGGTCAGTTTTCAATGAACTTTAATTAATATTTCTTTAGAAATGTTTCTTTTCAAGGGCTCTGCAAATTATGTCTGGGTTCTTGTATATCCTCCATCACTGCCTCCTGCAGCATAATTCATCTTTTATCTCTGCGAAATTATGAATGAGTGTTTTGGTCACCTTGGAGTTGCCTTTGCCCTTCCCATACTCCCCTGTGAGCATCTTCAATGTCCTTCAGCACTTGAAGTTCAAACTCATCTTCTTGTTATAAGGAATATTATTAAGAGCTTTGACTGGGATTTCTGCTTCAGATTTCTCAGTTCGATTAATAGAAAATAATCACTCTCACACTCTCCCTCTCTGGTGATTTGGTTAATTAAATGGTAGAAGCAGCGCAAATAATTTCTACACCAGCGTACTTATTGTTTTTAAAATTATGTGAAAATTAGTCCCTTACTAGATGATTAGGGTTTTAGATCTGCTAATGAACAACAATAGTCTGCCATTGCCATCTTTTAATTTACTTTTAATCACCAGCTAAGTAACAAAGAAATGTCTTTTAAAATAATTAAGACTACATATCAGGTCTCTGTAGGACATCAACAATAAAGGGGTTAACGATGCATCCAGTCATCATGGAAACAATCAAAAAATGTCTTGCTTTAAACAATGCAGAGCAACTCTCACTCTCTAAATGCATCTGTGCCAGAAAATTCCCACAGCTTTACATTTTTCATCCTGTAGAGATCACACACACACACATGCACAGAGAGCCAAAAAATAATGATGGAAATCACATACGCAACAGGGCAAAGATGTAAATTAAGATGTCTGTGAAAGGCAGCCACTTTCCTCTGACTCAACTGAACCCTCTCAGCACCATAGTCTGACCTCAGCTGTGACAACACAGCACAACAAAAGATGCCAAACCAAAAACAGCACTTAGGGGCACTTAGAATGCTTTTTTTTTCCCTCCCATAATCTTCCTGCACTTGTCTTCTTTAGATATCTAAAACTGAAAATTTGAAGAGCTGAAAAATAAGTTCCCAAAGCTCTATTCCAAAGATATTTTCTAAAGTGTATATGACACATAAGAATAAACCTGGAAGTGAGAAATGGTGATAATTTTACTTTTAATCTATTAACTCCTAAGTTACAATATTGTAGATGTATATGATATTTATGTCTGTTGCTATAAAATTAACCCACCATAACTCTAGGATGGGATCCTCATTGAGGAGAGGCAGGTACTGCACTTAAAATTACCAAATCATTTGTAGTATTTACAGTAATATTTCACTGAACAATAAATGCAGCAAAACGTTTACTTTAATTCTTGATTTACATAAAAAGGAATTGTCCTAACATTTCCCTATTATGAAGCATCCAAGACATGTATTGGCACTCCAGAGAGCTACTACAGCCTAATGCCAGTGCTGCCTTTGGAAAGGAGGCTTTTCAAGCAGCACAGTTTGGCCCATGGGAGTGCAGTCTGTGGAGCACTCTTAGGAGACTGCTACAGGGCCATCTGTGCTCTGGCTGAAAAGACTTTAGTTAATGTGGAAAACAAAAAAAAAAAAAACCAAAACATTAACTGCTCTCTTCACAGCTTCTATTTTCATTTGGAGAATTGCATGTGAAAATAATATAAAATTGAGAGCTGGCGATGGCCAAATAGGTAACTTAATCCACCAATTTGTATCAGCAGAAGAAGACTCTCAGCTGGACACTTGGGACAAGAGTGAATGATGGCAGAGACAGAATCCTGCCAGCTTTACCCTCCCCACCTTCTACAGCACCAGACCCATCACTCTCCCTCTTTCTGCCCTTCCTTCCTTTTTTCTCTTAAAAGGTTGGCTCATTTTATACACAGTCTCAAATCTTCATGATAACAGACACCCATGACTATGTCTGTGTTTGTACTAGGAATTTAGGCTGACTGTCACATGAAGGTCTCAGTGTGGCACTATTCCCTGCTGTAACACTCATCTGAATTTTACAATCACTGTGTGCATTGTTTTCTCACTTTCATCCCATTGACTCTAATTAACACTCTTTCAGCTATTTTCAGTAATCCTCTGCCTTGTGGGTTTTTTTCCTAGTTGTCTGAAGACTGTTAAATAGCCCATGCACAATGCTGGAGTCAAACTGATGTTACTTTTTGAACAGCTATTTGTAGTGTTCCAAATGCAATCTGTAGTGTGTAAGAGAGGGAGCTTCACCTGTTGGTCACTTGATGTCTCCACGTATCCAAACAAACATTAGAGCCATTTCTCAGCTGCACTGCTTCACAAAATCCTTGGCCACTGACATCAGAACCTTCCAGGCTTCTACAAATTCTACTGTTAGAGAGTTCTGGTTTTTCTGCCCCACACTTCACGTTTTTCTGTCACTGGTCATTATTATGACCAGTTCTATTCTGTGAAGCTCCACATGGTCTTACTATTGCTGCCTTATGATGAATCAACCATATAAAATATGTCATTATCTTTTTATGTGTCTTAAAACCTTTTAAGCTCTTATTTAATTACCTCATTATTGAATGAAGCCTCTTTAAAGGAAACTGCTCAGCAGTTCTAGAGAATCAAAGTGCCTATTAGGACCTATAATAGACATTCAAGACGCTAATTTTAAGCATCACTTTTGAAAGTCTTGACTCAGACACTTGTTTTATAAACATATGAGGTTACAACTGCAGAACAATAGACATAGTAATTCTGAAAAAGGAAGCTTTTAACTTTTTTTAATAAATACTGTATGTAAAACCTAGAGCAAAACTGCACCTTATTTATAGGCTGGCTTGAAGGATAAAACAGGTAATTCAAAGAGCTTTGCAATTCCCATTTCACATAAAGATAACTACTATTTTAAATGTAATTAAATACTCAGAAGTTTATTTGTTATTTTTTGCTCTATACATACTTTGAAAACACAATGCAGTTAAATTTGAAAGATGAAACAAGATGAAAAACTTGGATAAAAATCCCTGCAATGAAGAGGTTGACTCTTCTCAGCTCTGTGTAGCAGGTGTAATTTCTTCACAGACTTCAACAAGTAAAACATACCAGCTTTGCAGTTACATGTATTTTGTCACCTTCCAACACACAGGGTAGAATTGGAACTATCCTATACTGGGATGTCTGAGGAACTTTTTCCCTTTTTAAATGTTAATGAGTATCATTATGGTTCTGAACCATTAGTTTCACCCACGGGGACATCCTGGGGCGGTCTGTGTCTCTGATGAAAGGCAATGTAAGTCCAGATGCACATTGTCCACCATCTGCACAATGGTCCTCAGTTTCTCATTCTCCTGGAACTAGATGGCTCATGTGTATTCAGGAGACTTCAAAAGTGTAACCAAAAATACTGAGACTTGGAGTGGTCCTTTTATGCCTTTGATGTACAAAGCAAATCAGTCTGAACTCATCAGAGACCACTGATGACAGGGGCTGGGCTAATCTTGGAATGATCAAAGCATTCAAAGTCAGTGACATTTGGAAGGAAATTAATGATTCCTTCATAAAGGTTTTAACTATCCTATAAACAGGATAAATGTAGAAATCCTTAGATGGATGGTACCATTAAGTACAGCAAATGTTACTGAAAATAATCACAATGGCGTCTCATTTATTAAGAAACTGTTCCCCACATTCATTTACATTCTACTGAACAGATTGTATGAAAGCGGGGTTTTTTTCAGTCTGGTTAACGTTCTTTGAAATGAGAAATTACACACTGAAAAGTAGTACTTTGTGTGTGCCATGTCAGAGAATTACAAGGGATCATTATCCAGTCTTTGAGACACAGAATTATTACGGATTTATCAATTGTTTCTACTGATGTAAAAGGTCTGATAATGGCACGACGTGCCTGACTAACAAGAATTACTATAATGAAGTTAAATGCTTTAACTTGTTTAATGATTCTTGTTGGCAGTTATTACTTATCTGGAACCAGAGAAGAAATTGTAAAATATGCTGTTATCCTTGATATGATTGGAGGTTAAAGGGTGAAACTATAAATTCAAGGTTGGCATTTGCTTCTTAGAAAAGATTTGTTAACATTGTTAAATATGGTGAAGTCATATTCATATTGGCACAAGATAAAGCAACCAATCAACTTTTTCAATAGAGAGTCTCTCTCTGCCTTTGTACTGTCTTGCTTTATTTAATAAAGCAACATAGGGTGTGAATTAACAGGCCCACTTAATAGTTTTATAAGTATTTTACCTTTTAGACTGTAGCCTCAAGAAGTTCTCATAACAGAATAAAACATAAGTGAACAATTGCTCTAACTGTAACTAGGCATGATTTTGGCATGTGGTGCAAAGACAAGGAAAAGGAATAATGAAAAAACCCTTTTGCCTCCTCTAGTAAGTGCTAATATATTGCTTATATTAGTGAAATGTCTTGCCTCCAAGTCTGTATGCAAGTAATTACAAAAAATAGACTGGAAATTATTTGTTTCATTATGAGAGCACCAGGAGTATAAATCAGTTGGCAATTTTTGATAAACAGTGTAAGACAAACCTATAGGATTAGTTAAATGGCCCCTACTAATATGAGGGTCTACACCACACATCACCATCATCTAAACTTTTCTTTTTCCTGTCTATCATTGTAAGCAAATTTTTAAAAACACTTTTGTTACAGATGTTTAACTATTTAAGTTTTGTCTTGTTAAAAACAATAGCTCTTCCATTATTAAAGATGGAATCTTTTTGAACTTTTCAAACAAGATCTCTTTTTAAAGTGCATGTTAATACCCTAAGAGGGCACGGATGGACACCCTGTAAGAGCAAACTGCTTAGCCAACAAACTGTCCTTCAGTGTCATGACCAGGCTCTTGTGACCCTGGCTGTCAGTGCCTGTGGGTGATAAATCAGTATTTACATGAAGCATACACATTTCAAAGTTCCCTGGTGTGCTGAATTCATTGTTAATGCATGGATTTCAGTCTATTTCATCAAACTTTTCTTATAATTCCAGCATTCAATAACTGAATTTAAGACCTCATTAAAAATAGGATATTCTACCTAAAGGATCTAAATTTATTGTAATTGTTCAAAACTAGAGAGTCTTGTAGGTTGACCCTTCAAAAATGAATAGGTTATCACATCATAATGCTGTTCTGCTAGTCCAACCATCAGCTTTAAGATGAAATCTTTAATAACTTTACTTGCACTCAGATATGCTGCTCTGGTTTCAGGTCAGTGAGGCTCATGAGCTTTTGCCACTGTGTGATCATTTCCACATCATACTTGGATAATTTTTATTTTTTTTCCTCACAGATGATCAGTCACTTGGTTTGGTAAGACATTTCAAGCTGGAAGGGACCTCATGAGATCTGCAGTCCAATCTCTTGCTCAAAATAGGGACAGCTCTGAGTCCAGCCTGGGTTGCTCAGGGTTTATCCAGCCTCATATTAAAAACCTCCAAGAACACAGACTGCTCAACCTCTTTGGGAAAACTTCCAGTGCCTCAGGATGTCAAAGCTTTTTTTCCTTTTTCCAGTCTGAACCTCTCCTCTTCCAACATACACCCACTGCTGTTCTTCCAGCCATGCACCTCTGTGAAGGTGACACATCCTTGATGTCCCCAAGGCGCCAAGAGGCCCCTCACTGATCACCCCCAAAGCTGTGTCTTCTCCAGACTCCCAGCTCCCTCAGCCCTCACGGCAGGGCAAGCGCTCCCACCCCCGAATCTTGGTGGCCCTCGGATGAAATGACTCCACTTTAGCAACACCTTTCCTGTTCTGAGACAGCCCTTGCTGAATTTTGCTGAATGTCATTAGGTCTCAGGCTCCCATTCCCTCAGGCTCTTCAGGTCCATCTGCACAGCAGCTCTGTCCTCAGGCACATCAACCCTTACCCTCATTTTGGCATCATCTAGAAATTTGAGAATTTTTCTCATCTCCTCCATGTCGATGGAATGAAAATTCCAGTTAAAAAAAAATAATAGTAGAGGGGTTTCTTTAATCCCCGACTTTTTTTTTGTCAGACTCAGTTAAAGATCTGACAGAAAATTAGCATTCAGTATGGAACAGAAACAACAGACACATGGGAGAAATCTTTCTCTTTCAACTGCAGCACTAAATTTATTTTTAAAGAGTCACTATCCAGTTCCTTTAGTAAAAGACAGTAGAAAACAAGGAGATTGCATAACATAAAGACATATTTCTGATACTTAGGCAGATTCCTCAGTCAGCTTTTATAATCCAACAGTCTTCCCACAACTTTAAATGCATCTGGTAGAACTTATCTTCCAGTGGACTCATTGCTCTTCTCTTTCACACTTGTGTTTCTCTTCAAAGGTTGAAGGAAAAAAAAATATTACTCTGAAATGTCATAGTGACTCCAACTGTATGTGCACATATGTTTGCAAGGCTCGGAACACTGAGCAATCTGATCAGGATTTAACAGAACTCTCAAGATCTTTGCTCAGCTCAGAGTGCTGTTGTGGTGCATTCCTGCTTCCTGAACCCACCTGCTCCAGTTTCAGATCAGGAAAGTCATCCTTTGCCTCATTTTAAATTGCAGTGGAAAGCACAATGAACCTATTTTTCCCGAACTCGAAAGATTAAAAAGAAAATTTGTTTCCAGTTTTTTTCTTGGGGAAGAAAAATAACCATAAACAAATGAATAGGAGAAATAAAAGGGTAGTGTCTTAGAAATTTTCCCTGAGAACTATGCTGGACCACTAATTGCAGTGATCAGGATTAATAAAAACAAAACACAAAACCTGAGAAAGGTGACTATTTTCAGAGTTGGCACCAATTCAGGAAAGCCAGGATTGCATTGCTAAATGTGATCAGCTTTATACCTAGTAGTATTACTGCAATGGTGTTTATTCAACACACTGAGGTGTAAAATTTACAGCTAAACATATTCCCATTAGTCTTTTTTTTAATAACTAAACCAATACAAAGAACTATTCCTCCACAGTGAAAAAGAGATAATCTGTTTCCCAGTTCTGCACCAGAAAGAGAAGCTGGGCATGAACTGGTTTCACTCATTCTATTCTCCCCCTGCTTCAGCTCTCACCTGTTCTGTTTCTACAGTTCCATGATGCTGCTCTCCTTTGTTGGGACTGATTTTTTAAACTCTGCTTTTCGGCAGTCGCAAGTTTCCTTCTTGTTGTTTATGGAAATATATGAAATATGTCTATAATACTCATTCTGTTCAGTGTGACTGATACACTTCAACACTGCAGTTTACCAAAGGAAATGTCAGCCTTAAATTTACAAAATAAATATGGTTGATGTTAAGTTTAGAGTAGGAACGAGACACGTGGAGATTCACAGCACTTGTGAATCTCACCCAGGTGATCTTGCCAGAAAGAAATCTGCATTAACCAGGGAGCACAGGCATGGATACAGTTATAGGGTTTTTTTTCTTTTTGTCTTCCTTTACAACTGAAACATAGAGAAAATGAAGCTTAAGCTCAATTAACTACAGTAACCTAACATACAAGTGTTACTGTATTTTTTTTCTCCATATGTAACTTATACTATTTTGGTTACTTATACTACTTTGGTTACTTATACTATTTTGGTTACTTAACACTCAATTGGGGAAAAAAAAAGGAACATGTAATGTAATTAACCTGATTGCAATATCACCCATTTCAATATTTTCAACAAATAAGAATCTAAGAAATGATTTGCTGGAGAAATATGTAAAACAAGAATTAACACAATTATATTTGAGGATTTGGCATCCATTTGCAATTGGAAGTACAAACAGAAAACAAAGTGAATGGGAATTAAATTATTTGTGGTAATTATTAATTCAACTGTCGCCTTGCTGTTTTATTCCCTTTAAATATTAAATACAGTTGATTTCATCCTGGAGATGGAATTTACATTATAGCCATTCACTAATAATCTCTGACAACTAAAAGAAAAACAATCACCTTTCTGCAGCTTCATAAAGGCTCTTTTGTTCTCATGTCAAGCTTTGCATGACGACAGAAACGAATTCTGTTTGTGTGCAGTTGGGAAGTTATAATTCAGATTTTTTATGACATCTGCTTATCATACTGAAAGAGAAAAAAATTTTACTATTTTCCTCCATAGGTTTCCTTTACAGCAATGTTTCTTCAAGAAGACAAGTTGAGACCAGTGACTTTCCAAGTGCTGCTAGCAGAGGTTTTATGAGTGCTCACCAAATAAAAACGTTTTTACCTGCAGAGTGGAAGTGGTTGGTGCTGCCTGGGCCACAGCAACACTGAAATGAAATCTGCTGCTTTGTGTAATCTACTCCATTTCGTAATGGACTGCAGGACCAGCTCTGCCAGCTCGCACGGGGCTCTGGGAAGGACCTGTTGCAGTTCCAGCTGAGGGGTGATCTCCTCTGAGGAATGCCCCTCTCCATGAGATTAGAATTAAAGCTGGGAAAGGATATGGGGATTTTTGCTGTTGTGTTGGTTTGTTTATTTATTCTTTCTTTTTTATTAAAGAGATTCATATGAAAAATGGAAAGAAAATCTTCGGTGAATCATAACTGTTTATTATTTACTTTAACATATCAGAAAAAGAAAGACCACATAAAAATATTCTGAAAAAATTGTTGCATATTTAACTACACAGTTAGCATGAAATTAACCCCAAACCCCTTAATTTTTACACACTACTTTCCTGAGCCAAAAAAAATATGAATTAGATCATTACCTTTCCTATGGCCTAGTTCAGCCTCAGAACTCAAAATCTGTAAGCACATTTAAGGTGTTTTGTGCTTTGTTATATATGCAAACTGAAAAATTATTCTATAACATTCTCCAGTTTTATAATATTAAGCACTTTATAAGTAAAATTCAAATCTTTCCAACTCTTAGGGAGCTCTAATAATTTATCTTATTTTAAATGTCATTTCTGTATGAAACATCCCTGTTCACTGGAAAGTCATTGAGACTGCTTATCAAATAAGGGAAATAGAGACTTTCAAGCTGGCTGCTCCTTTCACAATGAAGATTTTCATATGTCATATTTTTATTAAAAGTTATTTCATGTTTATGCTTGGAGGAAATTCTTTTTTGAGGAAGACTTAGATTGTTCCTGACTTAAAAATCCAATACTGACTCTTCAGTATTTTTCATACATTCTAGTTTGTTTAAACTCTCCAGAAAGAAGTCTGGGACGTTGCCTTTATTATGTCACCACTGTAGGAAACCTTGTTTAATGCTGAGAGTGAATTGTGACTTGCCCTATTATTGAAGATGTGTATTTGCAACTGAATGAAAAAGGACAGCATTATCTGACTGTTCTTGAAGTTTGTAGACTTTTGAGGTTTGAAGACTTGACAAAGTCTTCTAAAGAAAGATTTCTGTTACTTTACTAACAAATAAGGTCATGTGTGAATCCTTTATAAGTGTCTTTATCTTGGGCATAGAAATCAATGTTGAAGTTACTTAGAGTAAAATTATCAAATATTTACAGGTTAAAGATGTTTCTGGGCCTGTAGAGAGTTACTGTGATCTGTGATGTATGATACCTCCTGATAAACATCCCACCAGTTATTTCCCTTTTAGTTTAGAAAATCTGTCTCTTCATGCCATTTTCAAGGGATTTTAGCTCACAGGAGCCTAAAGGCACATTTCCAGCACTCAGTGGAGCTCCAGTTTGAGGCGTTGTAGCACAGCAAACATGCCCTGGTGAATTCAGTGCAGTGAAGCATGGCTGGCATTGGGCTGGGCTGTGCTGACCAACGGTTTGGGTTCCAACTTTTACCTGCAGACAGCTCAGCTGACAGTGCCAAGTGATGATTCATGCTTGGAGTTACTGATATTTGAGTACATATAACTTTTTGATAGTCACTGTAGGCTTGCAAAAGAACTGAGAGAGAAAATTCCCAAATGTGTTGAATATATGACTCCAATTTGAATGCAAATGAACATAGTTTTTATATAGCCGATTAAATGTTTAAGATATTCAAAATGTTTCGGGCTCTGAGTAATTTTTTAAATGTGATCTCAGCTGTTAAGTTATAAGAGATATTTAGAACTAAAAAAATTATTGATCTTCCTTTGTGGGTGTCTAAGAGTATTGATACACACTCTGAAATATCCAAGGCCCAAATCTGAGAGAACAGTAAAATAAACAATAATTTACATGCTCCTCCTTTTAGAATTTACCACTTCACACATTTGAATGTAGAGTTTGGAATTTCAGCATCTTAATATTAGTCATGAATGTCAGCTTTCTCACTGACCTTCAAATCATTTAATCTGTTTATGTATCTGATCCAGTTCTGTAGAATGAGAATTTCCACTGCATCACAAAAAATTGTGAAGATAGTGCAGCAATGACTGTGATGGCCTCAGCATGCTGTTAATACAGTACTGTTTGTTTTATATCTCCCACTTTACTTCCTTGTTTTAACTTTCTTTCTAAAGTTCCCTGTCATCCACATTGTTCCTTCCTTCTTTTTTGTTTAAATCCATTTACACTTTGCCTCCCAAACACATTTTCCTGTGCACCCTCACATGTACATCAGAGTCAGGATATACTTACTAGCCAAATCTTGATATTGCTATTTCCTGTTAGTAACAATAAAGTCACATCATTGCTTCCTGTCTTATTCCTTCCCTTATTTTTATTGTGTATTTCACATCCATTTAGGAATCAAACAATGACATAGGGGACTTCAATACTTAAACCCTTCAGTCATGACCTTGCCCACTGCAATAGCTGCTGACAATTTGCTACTGTGACACTGCTATGCAAGGCTTGTTCTGGGATCTGTGATTCAAACATCAGTGGGAGAAATGCAAAGATGAATCATCCACAGGTTTTGAAACACTTCCACCTTTCTGTTCCTGATATTCAATATTGAGGGCTGTGGGGGGTTGGTTCTGGCTTCCCTATAGTGCACAGAAACCCACCTAGTGATTGATTTACCCCCAGCTAGGCTTGGGCAGGATATTAACATCATGCAGCACAATCTAGATTTATAAACGTGCCAGAGAGAAGCACGATTCTGTTTGTATCCAAATAAAGAATCCCTGACACATACCTTTTCCTTCTTCTTTGGATTCTCCCCTTAACCCCACTAATTAGGGTGTGATCCCAGTTGTCAAGGCTGTTTGATATGGGAAATTTGATCTGTGCCCCTTTGCTGAAGACAGCAGTTAGCTGCAGACCTGACCCAGGTCTCTCCTCTAGCAGCATACAACTCTTTCTTACATTTTCTTCCCAGCTTGTAGTAGGACAAAGCGATGCTCCCAACCCCACTAGGTTTATTACAAACATGAAGTAAATCATGAGCACAGAAAGAAAAGTGTATCTTGTCATCCCTACATGACAATGGAGCCTAACCCTCCTTTCAGCTCATCTTTACATGAAATGACCAAGAGATACAAGCCCACACATGGAATCTAGCAGGTCACTGCTGGCTGACCCGAAATCTACAGCTTCATGTAAGTCAGATCTGCTGAATCCTCTGGGACAGCTGCAGAGATTACTGCAGCCCACTGCTGGGGTTACCACGTCAGGCAGCTGCTTATTCTGGCACCTCAGTTGTGTGATTTAGAGCACAGACCCTAAGCTCCATTGGACTATGGACCTCAGCATCTGAAGGATAAATACGTGGCCCATTTTGCCTTTGTGATATGCAGGCAGTGACCTCTGCAAAGATCAGATGGGCCAGGAGCAGGGAAAGCATTACTGCTGCTGTTTCAAGTAAGATTTGGCAGGCAGACTCATTTGCTGCAGCCCAAAGAATCACTCAAATAGAATGACACAGATTAAAAATGACAGGTAGAAAAATTCTGCCTAGAAGAAAAGAAACTTTTTTAGCTCATTTTTAACAAAATTAAATTCCAGGGATTTTCCTTTACTTAATGCACATATTTGCTGCAGCATATTTGGAATATTCTTTTCTTTTGATGCCTTCAATTTACCTGAATTATTTTGCACCTATATTATTTCAATACATATCACCAGTTTCTATAGTTTTATCAGAACTTTGCTATTTTATTGCAAACTTCAGAGAAGATGAAAATAAACCCCAGGTTTTATCGTTGACTTGCTGCTGCCTCATTATATGGAAACTCACTTTTTTGATAATAATGATATGTCACCAGCTTGATTTACTAATCACATTCGGAATCTAGGGACAGGAAGGGCTGTGTGAGCACATATGTACATGTATATTTGTTCCAAAATTTGCATTTTGTCCAAGTTAGCATTGATTAGCAACTAAATTTTCAACAGTACTTCTAAGGAATAATTTGGCTGAATCATTAAATACAACATGGTACCTTTACAAGTAGAAATCTACAGCTCTGCCTAGAAAACAAGATAATAATAATATTATATATTATATTCAAATCTAATAATATTGATGGAATAAGTTACTTATTTCCATGAATAAGTAAGTACAGTCAGATAACAGAAATAATAAAACTCTGCAACTCATTAATCATGCAAACTACACTGTATAATCAAAATAATTTGCAAAATGCAGACTGAAACCCATTTGTTTAACAAGTTGTTTAGCCAGTCCATCCAAACTCAGAGTCACTGCCAAAAGATTCTGGGTCTGTAACAAATATAATTTACAGCAAATGTTCACACTGCTACGCTCAGAAAAATAAGATATCAATCATTTCATTTCTATGCATCAGTTTCACTTCAAATCTATCTCAGCAACAGCCACAACGTGCCCTTATGGCCAGCACAGTCTGGGCACGCTGGTTAGCAGGCAAGCCCACACATCACCCCAGCACCAGAGCCTGGGGTGGAACACGGCCACAGTCTGGGCTGCCCATTTCCACCTGCGTGGGCTTGCACATTCTGGGATGGAAAAGCTTCAAAGGGTTTGATGTGCTCTGTTTCAGACCCAGTGATGAATGAATGGCTGCAGAGGTTCAGCCTCCAGTGAGGACAGCTCTCCTCAGAAAAGCCTTCTTAGTGATTCCAGGGAGAACTCGCTCCTTTGGTGCAACCACACCTACGAGAAAATTCCCTGAGTATTCTGTTAAACCATTGACATCCTGATTTCTTTTACCCTACTGACCTCTTCTGAAATGTGGCTGAATTTGTTCGGTGTGACATCTGCACAGTTTGTCCTACTAATTGAAAGACTAGATGTGACTTATTTCCCCGAAGACTGTCTGCAGTCAGCAAGCAGGAGCAAACTTCAGTCATTTCTGATTGGCTACATTTCAAAATCATGTCCCAGATGTACCTGGGCTCTGTTTTCTATGTGCCACTCATTTCTTTTAAGCTGACATTTTCATTTAGTTATCTCTGATCGCCTGAGACAGGCCAAGAGATCCAGGTGCACTTGTGCCTGATGTGTTCCCCCCAGAGAGCCAAGGTACAAGTGAAGCTCCTACTTACCCCCCAGTCAATCCATACAGCAAAGAAATTACAGGTTTCATGGCAAGTAAGAAGATGGGGAAAAACACTCCTAGTAAGGACAGATAAACTTATATGAACGATATAATTTCTATTCCTACAGAAATTATCCTGAATTTTAGGCTCGTTACTCACCAGCATCTGTTTCTGGCTCATTGTTTAAAAAAATTAAGCAGCCAAAAACCACTAAGGAAATACCCTGACAAAGGGAAGAATGACCTTCTCCCACATTTGATGATGCCTGGGCCAGGAAAAACATTATTTGAGCCTCACAATCCAACGGAAAAACAGGAGATCTGAAAATGCCCTGGAACAGAAGGGGACACACATAATTTCAAAACTGTCCCAGTGATCAAAGATGAGGTTGTCATGAGTCATTCTAGCAGATGAGCTTTTCTTCTTGACTCTGAAGACTGACAAACCTACTGGCAATCTTGAACAAGATTTGCAATCCTCTGCAGTTATCTGCAGGAAAATGCAGTACAAAGGGGACACAGACTCTATTATGATATTTTGGAATCAGTATTACACTCATATTTCAGCTGAAGAGAAAAATGGGAGTTGATGACAGATGGTAGTGGAGAATTGGCAGGAACAATTAAGAACTGAAGAAGGCATGGGAAATGTATTTTTTGTCAAAATGCTTCTCTGTAATTAAGCAATATGTGTCTCTTGACACAATTTCAGTGCATAGATATGTTTTAAGACCTGAGAAGGTAAAATAGGCCAAGAAATTCTTGGTTTTTTTCAGCTCAACTTGAAAATGGTCCAGTAGATCTTTGTTAACATAGCAGGTTTTGCCTGGTGAATTCCAGGAAACTGAAAATACACAGCAAAACATTTTTAGATGGGGAAAATATAATCAGTAACAACTTCTCCCTTACCCCACTCCATCGTAAGTCCTGATACTTCCACAATATCTGTCAAATTTATAGGAATTTAATACATGTTTTTGCCAGTTAAACACATTTGAAATCATGGTTCTTTTCTGCAAGGATACTTCTGGTAGCTTATACAACCAGCACAAGCAAGGTGGAAATGTTTAGGGAGAACTTTAGCATTCTTCCTTTTGCAATGACTAACCCTGGCAAGCACATTCAATGCTGAGTTCAATTCTGAATGATGTGGATTCACATCTTCTCTGAAAATTACTCACTGCTAACAATGGAGGAAGATGGTGTTTCAGCTGAAAGTATGGTGACAGAAATAAGAACAGGCCCATTTCAGGGACAGGTTTTAAGCTGATGTTCTTGAAGATGGGTTTTTTTGTCCTTGGCTTTACAGCCATTTCAATTTTGCTCAGCAAAATGACCACTGCACTGTTGAGACATGTAATTCAGACCTCAACTATGTCCTAATAGGGACCATCAGCAAGGATGCTAATTGGTGTCAGATGTGATTAGATCACTGCTCTGCAGGAAGACTACTGATTTGTTTTCTTCTTCTTCTTTACTGCTGAGAATTCAGCCCCAGGTGACTCACCTGAAGTAGGATTCAAAGGTCTAAAGTCATTAGAGCTCATCATCAAACTTTCTCTTCCATCTGCTAGGTCTTTGTTTCTAAGGTGAGATTGCATATTTTTTTATCATTTAGAAGTGACAGAAAATGTAGACATCTTTTCCTGTAATTTTATGGTCAACTGCAATGGAGAATTTTTATAGAAAACAATACAGAATTGTGATGCATTGTTGATTCTACAATAGCAGAACATCGATCCAAGCATTTTCCCTTTTGTAAGTCCAGCAAAACCGAAGCACTCTTATTTTGCAGTGGTGGCTGCTTTTGTATTGCCTTTCTTTCCGAAGCACATACATAAATAAATAAGAGACATCTCCCCTCATGCCCAACATTTAAAAGTGTATACAGGAATTGTGGCTTCAGAGCACTGCAGGTGAGTATTTCAATGCTTAAGACAACCTTCTCCTCTCCTGCTTCCCTCACCTTTTCATGATTCAGCCAACACACACAGAAACCACAAGCCTCTTACAAAATGTGCTCTACATGATATTCAAAGAACAATGCAAACAGCCTTGAGACTGAAGACTCAGAATTCAGCAGATAATAGCTGGAAACCTCTGTTGACTTGATCTTGTTTTTTTTCTGAGAAAACTGTATCCAAAAATAAAATTAGATTTGTTCTAAGAAGCCTAGAGTCAAGATTTGTCCCAGAAGGCAAATGTGGAGCTGAGGTTGATCCATAATTCCAGAAAACAGGGGAGCTGGGGGGAGGTAGAAAAGGTGGTCTTCTCTTGGATGGGAAAAGTCAAGAAACCATTAAATGAAGAATGGAGAAATATCTAAATAATGAGATGCAAAAAAGGTGGCAGAGATTGTTTAAGAAAGCAAAAACCTGAAGGTAAAGGAATGAATCCTAGAGAAAAAGGCTTGAGAATAATAGGAAACCCAGCAGGGTATTGTGGGGAGGTGGAACACAGCCCAAAAGGGGCTGGATTATTTTTAAAATAATTCAGAGTCAAGTCAGACCTAATCACCATGTACTTGTGTTATATTGTACTTTGCTTCATAGCCCATTTGATGAGTTCCCTTTGCTTTCTATTCAAGGCAAACCAGTGATTGAATCTGGCACAGACAGACACAAAGTGGGTGAGGGGTGCAGGGGAGAAGCTATTTTGTTCTCTGTCCATTGTGCTGTGTTTACAGGACCTGACACTTTAAACAAAACTTTAAAATACATTTCTGACTTGACAAATATGAACATTAAAACAGTGAAGACATAACCATAGTTTAGAGAAAAGCGTGAGGAGGTTACATTTTTAATTTTTTCTTCTCTCAGAACTACTTTTGCATTTGACAGAAAAGAATGGTGAGGACAAAGGCAGCGGTGAGTGGGACTTAACACTGCCATAACATTTAATGTCCCATTGGCTGTAAAACAATTTTGGGATCTCTTTGTGCAGGAAAAAGTCTCAGTGTAAATTCCTCAACAGAAATCCCTCAATATTATTTCATTGACTTTGAATTCAAGGGCAGTCTAAAGGTTGCTGTCTGCACTCATGATGTTTGCAACAAAAATGCCTGCTGCCCCTGGGACATGCCCAGGTCACTGAAAAATAGCCAATACAGTAAAAAGAAATGGTGAGCCCAATACACAAATGGACCATAAGGTTTCTGAGCCCTTGGGCCTGGTTTCAGAACCTTAATGTCAGCCAAGCCCCACCTACTGACTTCAATAAATGCTGGCTGATGATAAGCACAAGCACTAATTACGAGTGTCAGAGAGGGGCTTCAGCCATTGCTCACCTGCTCTGCTCCCACAGCAATTCATGCAGCATCTCCTGGCAGCTCTAGACGACAGTGCTTGAGGGGACTTGCAAGTTTGACAAAAAAGTTGGTGAAATTGATTGGTATTTAGAGTTTAGTGGTCTCTGATGAGTATTCCTGTGCTTCCCTGACTGATTTTGATGAAGTGCTTTTATTTGTCTTTCTACCGAGAGACTGCAGATGAATTTGCAATAGAGCAGCATGGCTCCTGTTTAGCTTTGTCAGGCACCACTTAGCCGTGTTATAATTTATTTTCCAGGAAAAAATATTTCTCATGAGAGCTTCAGGCTAACACAGTTATAAAGCACCTGGCTACCGTTCAGCTTCGTGTCTGAAAGCAGTTTCATTTCCATGCATAAACAGAAAAATACCAAGCTGCTGAGAGGAGGAACCACAAGCTGCTCCAGGTACACGTGCTGTAGGTACACGGGTCTTCTTTGGAGTGGCATTTAATTAAATCAAACACCACCTCAGTACCACAGTTAGCAGTGTCAAGTGAAACAGGCCTATGCAGAAACAGACACTGCTGTCACTGGTGGTGATGCCACAGCAGGCTCTGGGCACAGTAATTCATTTAACAAAACAGCCTCTCTACTCATTGCTAGCTTGGGGACTGACTGTTCTAAATTTTTGAATAGATTTAGACCTGTATTTAACTTTGACATACTGTGTAATAGAGCAATCTTTACCTTGCTTCAGCTTTATTTGGTGAGAGCCCCTTTTATTCAGAGTGCAATGATTGTGGTGTTTGTTGGGGCAGTTTTGTTCCTATTTTCTGCTGAATTATAGTGATTAGTGAGCAGTTTGAAAGCACAGAGCTCAAAGATCTTCTCTGCGTTTATCACCATTACTGTTATTCAAGAAGAGGCCCAAGTCTGGTTACAGGATGAATGTAAATATCAATTCAGTTTCAGTGCACTAACAGAGACTGTTGTACTTTTTTCCCCCATGTTTTCTTCATACTCTTTATCTTATTAGAATGCAGGGAAAGAAATGTAGTGACATACATATAATTAAGACAGAGTCTCTCTAGAACATGCCACTAATCATAAAATGTGATTTATAATTAAAAGAGCATTTCTGTTTGTCTTGCTTAAATCTTGCTTTTTAAGAAAGAGAGGTGAAGATCCAGTGAGAAAATGGAGCCTGTTTACAGGGAACTGCTCTCATTGCTGCTTTAATCAGCTGCGATGTTTCATTAGCAATGACTTAACCAGAGCAGACAATGCTTATCACAGCCCCTTGCCCTATAATCATTGCACATTACTACTGTCCTGTGGGGTTTTAGCAATTGTTCACTGAGTGCTCTGCAATATTGACAACGGGAAACTGCAGGCCCAGGCTTAGATTAAATAATTTACAGCCTCCAAAATGACAACAGGGTAGTTTGGCAAAAAAAAAAAAAAATTGCAAACTTTGGTACAAAGAGGATAAAATGCCAATTCTAAAATCAAATTCAGACAATTCACTTTTCATAGAACATTTTGAGCACTCCCATCCATCTGTACTTAGTAATTACATTCATTCTGTCTCTTATAACTCCCAGACACTTTCAGGAGTACTAATTCAGCTGACCTAAAATTGCCTGTTTATGCACTGGTAGCATATTCTGCTTATTGCCACAAACCTTCCACCTGTGTTTTAACTTTAGCCATGGAAAGTTAATGGTAAATGCAGAACTGTGAGACATTAAAAATTTTACTTCCTGATGTGGTGAGTGATACACACAGAGATGCTCCATACCCTTTTTTTACTGCTGAGGGGGAAGTACAGATTTTAAAAGAGCAACGTTGTGGAAATGCATGGGAGCTGGCGAGCAGGAGAAGGAGGGACTGCGTGGAGCGGGGCCGGGGGAGCTGGGTGGAGCTCTGGTTGTGCTGCGAGCAGGGACTGCAAAGGCACTTTGCTGCCCTCGTGCTCTGAGCGCACGGGGGATGCTGGAGGGAAGAGAGCAGGGCTGGATTTGAAATCCTCCTGCCCACAAACTTCTGATGAAATCTAAAGCAGATTTCCCTTGCTCTGTGAGACTCAGTTACTCCTCTGCGAAATGACAATAATAGCACTTCTTTATCTCCATGGATAAACAGTGGAAAGGCTAGAAGGCAGTCAGGCATCATCACCAGGAGGACAGGGTAACAGCAGCAGTGTAACACAAGGAAATGTTTCTATTTTTTTCAAGTAAATTCAAATCAAACTGGAAAAAGCATTTGACATCTCTGGGATTAAAATAGAAATGGAAAGAGGATATTTGGGCATATTTTCCCCTCAGAAAATAGGATTGATATCATTTTGCTCTGACTTTATAATTCCCATAGCTTATTATAATGTAGCTGTCCTCTTTGATTTGTGTATTGGAACGTACAGTGCAATTGCATATATTTGTAGAAATAGGCTTATTATTGTAACAACTCGAGGGAATCTTCTGAAATAAGGGAAAACATTTACATTGGAACAAATTACATTTTACCAAAAAACCTAATTGTTACACTGAGAGCTGTATACAGTTGTAATTGCGCTGTCCTAATTACACACGTTGCATTATTTAAAAAGAGGGGCATTGTTTATTTGCAATATCCACTGCTTATTTACAGTTGCATATTTGAACAAGGAGCAAGGAGTTATTCCTACAAAGCAGCAGAGAGATTGTTATCTGCACAAAAACACAAAATTAATTCAGTAGAGGAAATCTACTCTCAAACAGAGCAAGAGAGAAATTCCTCCTGAGGCAAGACATTCTACAATTGTTTCTATTCTGTATAATTAACAAAGCACTTACCATCTGCAGTGATTGACCCGTCAGATCTGCTCCTCTGAGATAATTTCAGTGACATTTAAAAAAATAGTGTGAATAAAAAAAAAAAAGACATATTCAATTTGAAGGGAATGGTGTTATCCTCTAAACAGAAACTGCAAACACTAAAGATGGCATTGGTTTACAATGCCTGCTGATTTACCCCAGTAGCCCTGATCAGAACAGTTCAGCTCAGGTATTGGTGGGACATCCTTTGTTGCATGTCATAACAATGACCCTATTTCTTCTCCTATTTTTCATTGTGCAAACACCTCTCTAAAACATGAAAAGGCAACTCAGAAAATTCACTTATTTAGACAAATACACTAAACAATGTTTATGCTCCATATTAAATGGAATGATTGGGAAATATCACCTTTAAGAAAGGATGATTTTCTCTTGCTTTTCACCTTCATTGCACACTTACTTTGACACAACTAATTAGTGTATGAAGTTGACAATATGCTACCAAGCAGCAGTGACCAACCTCCTTTTTACCCTAAGAGTGTGAATACCTGAGTACATTGAAATCCAGCCCAGTACTGTTGTGTTTATAGAGGGAAAACACTCTGTCTTTTGTCTGTAACTTTTAATTAAACTGACTAAATCCTAACAGCATAATTTGTGGATTACCTCCATCTCCTTAACTATTCCTCCTTTCTCTTCCTGTATTACATTAAGTATTGATAGATGTTGCAAAAATGATTCTCCATTAACAGTCTGTAATTTTTCTTCCTCCACAAACCTGAATTTCTTGCAAATGTTATTTAGAGACATGTAAAATACAATTTTATCCAAACCAATACACACTTTTCTCCCACCAGGTTTCGCAAGTGATCTTTTTAAAAGCAGCACAGAAAAAGAGATGGATGTTGTGTGGCATGAGAGATGAATGCATCTTCAGTTCTAAGGAACAGCTATTGAAGTTTCAGATTGGTAACGATCACAGTCAAAATGATATTTTAATCTTGGTACACAGTAGGGAATAGACAGTTACTGCACAGTTCACTAGAATTTTACCCCCCTTTGACACATGAAAGAGCAAGTAGTCTGACTTTTCATCTTATTTCAGAAGAGATCCCCTTCTGGAGGTGGTCCAGTCAAGTCCAGACAGTGCTCCTAATACAGAAACTTTCAGTTCTACAGTAAACGCGACTGATCTTTTATCTTTGATTTTAGTTCATTGCCACAAAATCAAGATGAATTTGTTGAAGTGTAAGGTTAAAAAACTGCATAAATGAGAACTCCTACAGTAACAGTTGTTTGTAAATTATTGATCAAGGAATTTTTTACAATATGAATTGTAAAAGGGCCGTCAAACTTTCCTAAAGTACCTTTGACAATAAATAAAAAGTTAAATCTTTTTTTCTTCATTTCAGAGAGATTTTTGTAGACTTTTTTCCCAATACATATTGCTAGATGCACCTTGCTATTTCCTCTTGATTCAGTAACAAGGAAGAGAAAGAGAAAAGGATATTTCTGATTTTCCTGTGATCCCAGTTCTTCAAAAATGTGTGGTTTGGGTTGGTGGCATATTCATTACAATTGAATAGTGGTAGGTAAAGAGAAAGCATTGAGTACAATTTCTTCTTGTTTGCAGGAAATGGGTAATGGAGGAAGAAATGAGAATAAACTCATAGAGCCTTTCAGCAAACAGAAGAGAACTGGCACAAATTGAGGACTTTCTTAGTATTTGACTAATATTTTTTAAAAGGCATACATAAAGAATGGAGAAGAAATATTCTGTAGGCAGTTGTCCCATGAAGCCTGTCAGGGAAGGTGCAGCTGTGGAAATGGAACTCTAACTTGCAGAGATCCCCAAGAAAGCTTCCAAGTCCATTGGGACTTGCACTATCCAAGGAGAGGTTCCTTGAGGAAGAGAAGGTAACCGTGGTAGAATCAAGAATACAAAGCACATCATGCCATCAGGAAAAGTCCTGACTGAATCCGAGGGAACTGCACGTCAGATGCATTGGAGGACCCATAAAACTGAGGTGAATAATCTTATACTGCATAATTGTTCTATTTGTACACAGCCACCTCGGATCAGTGAGCTGAACCAGCTGGAGACCTGTAACTTTACCAGGACCCAGAGACTTTCAGAGACTGCTGCAGTCTGTCCCCAAGAGAGGACTCCTTAACTACTGAGTTTCCAAAGAAGGGAAAAATCTAAAACACTCCGTAATTGTGAGAATTTATAAAGAAGAAAAAAATAACCCAAAACATCAGAATACTCAGCCAAAGGAAGCTCTCTGTCTTAGAAGAGCCTCAACCAGTTGTGACTTCCCGTACTTCTGAACAAGGTTAAAAACCTGCCTTGGCAAGCACTTTGCAGACATGCTGTATGTATAGATAAATCTATTTTATATCACACGATGAGTGCTAATCCTACTGCAGAACACAGTAATTACAGCTCACATTGAATTACTACTTTTTATAATTCATTGTAGTGAGGTATTACCCTGTGACATGTCCAAGCCTGGTAAGCACTTCATTATTTTTAAACAGAAAAATGGAAGGAAACCACTTACATTGAACAGACTGTTGAACTTTTTCATTCTCATTCTAGGTCAGAAGAGCAAGCCACACAATAACCTAGAACTTCCTAGAATCCATCTCCCTTGGTAACCAGCCTTTTACATGCTTGCCAGTAACAATATTAAAAATCCTTTAAACTGTTTATTTATGACATCACACTCTATATAGTACACAGAATAAACCATACTGATGTCCTTATACTACACTACTTCCACAGGGGCATTTTACTTTTGAGACGTGCATGTATGCATACAAATGATGAACATCCATGTAAATGCAGACAAGCTATTAAAATGGTCAGTGATTGTTTTTTTTTTTTTGAGGTAACAATGTCAAAACTTCTGATTTTAGCACAGCAAGGGAAATAGTGAAATATTGCTTGAACGTGTGCACATAATTTTAAATTATAGGACATATCCTCTGAAAGCAAATGGATTCTTTTCCAAGGGACTATACAAAGATTACACATTTGTACTCAGACAAAGAAATATTCTACATGATGACACCTTTTTTAATTCTCTATTTAAAAAACTTTTGATGTGATGAAAACATCTCTCACTATAGGCACAATAACATTTTATTTATCCTGTTTTGATGAGTATATACTGACATGTAAAAGGGTAGAGAAGGCATAAAAAACTAGCCCCTATGTTATGGGAGAAAAAGTCTTTCTCTGTTGGTTTGCTTTTGCCTTTCTTGAAGTTTCTCACATATCTTAGCTGATTTAACTGTTAACAGATGTTCAGCAGACTTGAGCACAGTTAAAAACTCACATATAATTCTCTGCTTAAAAATTCATGGAAGAAGTATATGCTAACAACTTTTTATGGGATAAAAATAAATTCAAAAATAATTTTATTTTCAAGTTCACATAAAGGGAATTTTAAACACTTGGATTTTGATATTTTCTCCTTTCTTTCTGAATTTACACATGCTATGGTAACCTACAGAAGGTTTATAACATTGAAATAATACTCCACTGACATTTGCTGCAGGACTATGTTAAATGAGTTTTTTGTCTGGCTACTGATGAATCACTATTTCATACCACAAGACACCTGACCTCAACTTGTAGTATGGATGGCAATATCAGTTAAAGAGATTAAGGCTTGGCCAGTTGGGGAAAAATGCCTGATGGTTCCTCTCATCCAACTCTGTGAAGGGATGCATGAAGTAGTTTACACCCCCAGTGTTAATATCAGTTACCATTAGACACTGAACTTCCTCTCTGAAGGATGCCATGAGCACTAATTTCTTAAAAGCTTTCATGGAAGTTCATTCTATGAGCAAAAAATGCTGTTCAGAAAATGTTCCTGTTGGAAGACAGCTTCACCTATATAGATGTATACTTGCAGCAACCTTCCTTTAATTAGACTGTGACTCTGTCCTTTTCTCATGAACAAAACCATGAGCAGAAGTGGAATTTGTTATCACAGAACTATTCTAAACTGAATACCAGAAAACATCCCAGAGGAAAATGAGATTACTCTATTATCTCTGCAGAGTAATAAGTTTGTGATAGCACTACAGAAGTTGGAAAGCATCCTTCTTTGACCACTTGCCTCTTATTCTTCTCTCCAATATGAATTCAGTAAGTAACTTACCTTGGCTTTCTTTTCAATCCTTTAATTTCCTGTCTCATTTGTCTTTGCAAATCTTTGTATAATAGTAGCTAAGAGAAGTTCTATATTGAATCTATATTGAAAGGGGAGCTTGGTATATTGCAAAAGGACAAATCTGAAATGATTCTTCATCCTTCCCTCTGCAGAATTCTATGTCATACCCCTCTTCTGAAGGCCAAAGAACCAGTCTGATGTTAAAATATCACTGGCCTTTCTCGAAAATTCTCCCAAGGGATTGTTTTCACCATATCACTCTCTTTCATTTGACTTGTAGTCTCTCTGCTCCACACTCCACTCTAGCTTTTGATTACCAATGCAGTCAATAAAATTAGTACAACATATTCCTCTCTCCATACTTTTCCATGTTCCTGATATACACACACTATTTTGAAATCAAGTCCTGTGTGTATTTACCATGGAAACCTCTGAACTCTAGCCTGTTCCTTCCCCTCTCCCACAAAATACAGCATTCTAGTCAGTGTTAAAATACCACTGTAGATAATAGCATTGCTCTCTCTGACTTGGAAATCTCTACGTTCAGAAAAAAAGGAAATAACAGGTAAAGAGACTCCTGGAATGTTTTTCCAGATTAGTTTTACTTCTATGCATGTGAAATTCATCAGCAATTGTGATTAAACAAGATGAGAAAAGCACACAGCAGAGAGCAGGAGCACTAGCCACGGTGGCAAACAAAACCACTGCCAGGACGGGCACTGCTCAGCTACTGGCCCTCTATTTTTCATCAAAATGAAGGCAGTACCAACTGTACAGGACATAGGAAGAACAGAGTAGCCAATCTTTTAGATGTTAATGTGCAAAGGTGTCTCATACCCTTGTAGCATGACGGGCATTAAAATTTTCATTCTCCAAAACTCCTCTGATATGAATGAATTTCATGAACGTAATTAAAGGTCAAGAGATTAATATCATGGCAAACTACAGAATGGCTAATTTTGTACAGAAGAAGAGACAAGAGTGAGAGTTATAACAGACTGCCTCTAGGAGAGTTTACACGCTGGTGCAAAAAGAGTGAGCTCACATTCTAGATAATAAATTAAAACAGATCCTTCCCTCTCCTCTCCTGGCTGAGCAAAGCAAAAAACTTTCCTATCTCAGATAGCTGGGGGTAAAAGGAAGGTGGGGTACCCAGCAGGAGTGAGGGTGGAAGAAGTCACAGACAGACAGCCCTTGCAAAGATGAAGGCTGGGGTCATGGAAGCTGGGGATGAACTGGATTAATGAAAAAACCCATTCCTGAGAGTTGATTTGTGTATATGTAATTCACACTTAAGCTGATTCTGATTAAAAAACTGCAAGGCACCCAATTCTATCAGTATTTTCTCCTCCTAACTGCAATAATGCACAATTAATTTCTGATTATCCATCTGGGTGAAAAAAGCCTAAGTTTGCCTTTTCATTCTGGAAAATTAGCACAAGACCATTAATAAACAAATAACCTGAAGCACTGTTTCAGGCTATCTATGCATTTCATAGATGGATTGTATCACCTCAGGACATTTTATACTAGATTTGCTCTAAACTGCCTTTTCTTCTTTTCCTCTTTGCTTTCTCCCATCTTTCTTAGAGGTCTGTAAGATAGTTGCTGACTCCATGTTGACCTGTTTTCCTGACTCTTCACCATATACTTAGCTCAGTGAGTGGCTTATGAAGTTTACTGAAGTGAATACCATCAAAGTAGACAGCAAGACAAAAACTCTGCCTTGTATAAGCACACAATGATACCAGTATATGGAGAGCCCAGAGGAAAAAAGAATATGACTATTGCAATTCTGTTATTTACAGCTTTGTATTACAGTTTTTATTTCTTTTCCTTCTTGAGATGAATGGAGCTGGGTTATCCCAGGCTCCTTTAAGTATTTCTTCCAGAATATACATCACTCTACAGTCCTCCTACAGCCTCCAATCCTTTAGCACCTGAACACCATACAAGCTTTTACTGTCTGTGCTCTCACAACACCTCAGATGCAGAAAATTTTCATTATATTAATTTACTAAGAGAGAATCAAAGCACATAGAGATTTTTTAGGTATCTGACATCCAGAGTGAAATATAAACCTCTTCCTCTGCTCTTTTTAAAGTGCTTGGTATCATTCTGCAGCTCCTCAAAATGAGATTCAGGACAATCTGAATACTGAGAATGAAGTCACCCACAGACAGACTTGGAAAAAATGAGAACAGCCTGCTCCAAAATGTCTGGTAAACCTCTACTTGTGTTCTGAAGCTGTCACTACCACACTACTGTGTATTCAGAAAGTGTTACTACAAGCCCTGTTTAGAAGAGAGGAACTCCTACAGCTGAGCGTGGATCTGTCTTATGCCTACAGGCATCCCTCCTCTTGTTTTTATATAAAAACCACCCATGATAAGGGAAACCCTGGTGCAGTTTCTTGCTCTGCCTGAAGGGATTAAAAATTCCCATTTTTCTCCTCATAGGAAAGGGAGTGTCACAATCATCAAGATGCAGCATAGGCTGGGGATGGGAAGCCTCATGTACTTCCTCAGCTTCCAAAGAGCTGAAGAAAAAATTTCAGGTCCAGTGATCTGGGCAGAGTGAGGGAATGTGATTCATGTCTCAGACGGTGAAAACATTGTCTGGTTTTACCTGGATTTTACTCTTTGTGTCACCTGTACACTAGTGCAAGTCTAGATGCCACATTTTTTCCAGTAGCTGGACTGTCTCAAATCAAGGATATGAAAATGCACAGTCCTGATGTAGGAGATTTCCAAAACAAATTAAATATAAGTCTGTACAGCTGGGAGTTTCCAGCAGAAAAATGAGGAATTAGAGCCAGAAATAATTTCGTTTTCTCATTCTAAGGCAGAAGTGTTAATTTCTTTAGAACAATAACACATAACCTGTCTATATGTTTGTGCTGAAGTGCCAGCATCTTTTTATATCTATTGCTGGAGGAGAAGCTGCTATAACAAACTTCTACTAGCTTTTATCTTTTCTATTACAGTCTATTGAATATTAATAAATTACCATCTGCCAGTTTTTGCAGGAGCAGCTCAAACACTGCTTGCATTAAAATTGAAAATAACTCCTTCCCTCTTCACAAACTTCAAGAGAACATGAATTTTAAAATAATGATGACTGCCTGTACTATTTTCTGGTGTTTCCCTTTAACGAACAATATTAAGATTTATGTGATACAGTCAGCTTTGCGATTGATAATTAATTGTCACTTAATTACACACTTTAATAATATTTATTCTGAAGTTATAACAACTCTGGCTCAGAAAATGACCCTGAATCACTTTAATTTATTAATTCACTTAATTAAAATACTTAATCTTGAAAAGAGCTTTCAGGCTGTTTAAATAAAGGTAAACAAATCTTCAAATTAAATCAACACTTTTTTCCCTTTGATATATGTAATTAATTTTCACTCGACTCAATAAATAAACCTCATGTAAGGTTGTTCATGTGACAACAGAAAATGGCTTGCTGTCAGCTTAATCTTCCTTAACACTGTAAAGCGTTTTTAGTTATGCTGACAGGCCTGCTGAAAACCTTTTGCTGGAAAGCAATAAATATTAGCATTTTCCCCACTGGCACTGCAGGAAAAAACATTTATTTGTAAATAGCGATCATTAATCAACATTTTGGTACATGCAATCAGAAAACCTCCCAGCCTAAAGCAAACTTGATGGAAACAAAACCTCTGTCTCCAATCAGATTTAACTAAAGCACACTTTCTCCTTGAATAGTAGAATTTTTTGTTTTCTTCTGTTACTGGTTCTTGGTAAAGGAGTTCTGTGTGCCAAGGATTGTACTTTCTATCCCTCATGAAAGTTTTGAGACAGCCTCTAGGACTTAATTACAGAGCTCACAGCACTGTCAAGATTTCACAAGTTTAAAGTTACGATTGCAATTAGCTTCACCTAAATCAATGACAGTCAAATGAACCACTGCACGAGATGTCAGTGCCACAGTGAAAGCTGTCACTTGTTCAGGCATGTGCACAACTTTACAAACCCAAGTTTTACCATTAAATTTAGCACATTTCCTCATATATGTATCACCGGTTTCATGTATTTCATTGCAGAAAGTGACCCTATATTTTGAAAAGCTGGTTTCTACTGAAAGCAATTTTGAATTGTTCACCAAAATTCATCTGATGATCTCATTACAGTATATATTTGACTACATCTTCCCCTTACATTTCAGTTTGGTTTGTGTCTTGAAAACTCTTCTAGAAGAGGATTCCTCCTTCCCATTATACCTTAACAAGGACCAGAATGCCATGTTTTTCCTCAATTTACCATCCCCTTATTGTATGTTCATAGCTTGAGCTGAAGAGATTGCAGTTGTTTCTATCATTTATATTTGAATTAAGAAAACATTGGAAAATCTGGGCTGAATATTGACAATGTAAGTCTCCCTCTCCTTGTCCAACTCAGCCCTGAAAAGCTCAAGTTAATTAACGACAGATCTAAGGAACTACTGTCATCAAGATGATAATTAGATGGGACTAAATATGATAAACAGAGGCTTCAGCTGATGATAGAAAGTAGCTTTCCATCCCTCCTCAAAGGCTGTTTGTAGTAAAGGCATTTGAATCTGGCTGCCATGATTTTTAACAAAATTACGATTCATGAAGGTCTTCATTGAACTGAAACCAGCATAAAATTCCTATATGAGCACCAACTGTCATGAGTTTCCAGCTGCTTCTAGCCTCAAGAGAGCAGAAATAAAGCAAATAATTTCACATTTTTGAAGTGGAAGAATTTGCAAGACAGTTTTTCCAGTTTTTGGGTGTGTGCAGCAGCAAGAAATGACTGCTAATGAGAAAATGGACCTCCATTTTTGATGCAGTATTTTCAGCTGCCAACCAGAGTTTGGTCTGAATTCTTAATAAAGTCTTCAGAGGATCTGTTCTTTAGCTATATTATTATCCTACCTCTTGTTTTCATCCTGAACAAATTCTTTAAAATACATCCGGGAAGACTTCACTTTGTTTATTCGTTTTTTTGTTTGTGTTGGCGCAAATGTGCCCCTTGTTTAGGAAACAGCTAAATAAAGCCATTTCATGTGATAAATAAAAGTAGTCAATTTTTGCAAGCATTTTTTGAGAAACACAGAATGTGCTGATTGCCATCATGGTTACCCTACAGGGGATTCCAGGCAGTACAAATGAATTCTTCAGCTTAAGAAGTGAGCACTGTACCTACTGCACAGACCAGCTGGTGGCATCTCTGCTCGTAACTGTAGGGAGAGTCTGCATGCTCAAGCTGTTTAATGGAGTGGATTGCAATCAGAATAATTATATATCTATTTAAAACAACTTTCCCTGCAATGGAATGCAAACCAAAAAAAAAAAAAAAAAAAACCAAAAAACCCCCCCAAAACCCCAAAAAAAAACACAAAAAACCACCCCAAAAACCACAAACAAAACCTATTCAAAAATAGCCTGAAGAGGTTTGGGTGTCTATGACGAATTCCAGTGCTCAAGTGCCATTACAGACAGCTGGCTTCCAGCTGCCCCACAAGGGCACGTCTCCTCCTCCCATCCAGCCTTTCAAGGTCACCTGGATGCTTATTCTTGGTGCTAAGAGACATTTCACAGCCCTGCAGACATTTAGTAGGTTCCTAAACACTTCTTTAAATCCAGTCCCATGGGACTGAACTCCTCCCTGGAGTGCAATGGCTGAAAACTGTTTTGCAGGTGGATTTATTCTTTTCCTGCTTTTCCTGATTTAAAAGGGTGCACAACCTCAATCCCAAAGGGTAGTCCAGTGGCCTTATTATGCAGCTACACTTCAGCCATAAACAAGTTGCTTTATTTCTTGTACTCAAGCTCACACAGGCTGCAGTGCTCTTGCAGGCAGATTGTTACCTTCAGCAGTGACAGACCAGCTGTGTATCCTGAATTAATCTACTTGTATCAAGCATCCGTGTTTTCTTCTGCCTGCTGCTGAACTGGGCAAAAATAAAATGTTGTGTCAGAAAATAGTGTTTAAACATTAAAAAATACTGATTTAAATAAAAGTTATGCTGGACTGGGACATGTTCTGCAAAGCCTTCATTTTACCTGTAAATTCAACATAAAAATATGTAACCTGTATTGTACATTTTTTAATATAATCACTGTAATTTTACAGAATATATTTTAAATACAAAATGTGCATAATATAATATTTTCCAGTGTGTAAATAATAAAATGTACATAATATAATATTTTCCAGTTTGTATATTCAAAATAAATATAAAGGCTATATTTTTTAAAATTAACAGCATGGTGTTGTTTGGCTCTTAGTGACTAAGATACTTTAGCAGGCGGGAAAGATTTGGAATATTTGCAACTGGACTTTCTTATTAATTTCATTCACTGTCCAGCACCTTCCTCTGAGAAGAAGCAACCGGGGCTGAAAGGTGCCGGGGGTCAGGGAGGGCAGGGCAGCTGGAGAGCAGTCAGTGGCACGGGGACAGGGGCACAGGCGGGGAGGAGGCGTGCAGAGAGCTGGAAAATCAGAGCACGGGGAAAGCTGAGCGAGTGCAGCAGAGGGAAGGCAGGGGCTGGCTGGCCCTGCGCTCCCGGGGAGCGCGGGAAGGGCGGAGGGACGGCCGGGACACCGCGGGCGCTGTCCCGGGACCCCGCGGCCGCCCCGCCCGGCAGCGCCCGGCGGCGCAGGAGCGAACCGCGCTCCCTTCCCAGCACCAGCGCTCATTCCTGTGCTCCTTCCCGCAGCCCGTTTGGATGTTCCCGGCCTGATCTGCCTCATTATTGCTGGGATCTGCCTGCTCCTTCATTTAGACAGCGAATAAAGCTTTGATCTGTTTTCTGGTTTGCTATTAAAATGTAGCAATGTTCCAGTTGGAAAGGACGAATTACGCATCCCTTAGAAGGGACAGCCCACTCCATTAAAAACAGAAGAGACACTATTTTCTAGGTAGTGAAACACAGAAATTGCATCAGTTTGCTGCAGTTTACAGCAATTCCAGACTGTGAAATGAGCCCAAGCTGAGTCAAATGCCACGTGGGCTGTGATGCAACGCACTCTCACACTTCTGAAACAAATGTAAGGCTGCCACTGAGGGCCTGGAACAGCAGAGTTTGCTGAAATGAAGGTCACAAGCAGCTAAGTTCAAACCAAAGGTTAGAAACAAGTCTAATGAATATGCAGGGTCAAAAATTCCTCAGCTCCAAGCTTTTTTTATATCAGTGGTTTAGGCCAGCTCTCTACAAACTGCTTCCATCTTTTATTGTTATGACAGTATCATGGTGCATGTGCCAGCCCCAGCAAGGCACTGGTTGTTAGAGAATTTGCAAACACAACTGCAATAATTTAACCACTGTGCAGTCACAATTCTGCGGCAGTAGATGCTCTCACTGACGGCTGCACTGACAATAGAGAGCCTGTCGGGGCAGTGGCAGTGTCCTCACATACAGGTACATCTCAGGTGTAGGGACCTTTGTCCCCTCGGCCTACCCTGCTCACAGCAGCAACGTGAGAATGCTCAGACCCAATCGGTTCTGGCTGCCGAGTGCTGGCACTGCCATGCTAACAGCCAGGCTTCTTCTCCAGACTGCAGAGATCTTTGATTCTGAACCACGCCACAAACCATCAAACAGACCTTCCGCAAGCCACTTAAAAACCTGCCTGCCTCAGATCTCCACACTTAGAAAAAACTTTCCTGACTAAGCAAGGGGATATCAGCATATCTTCAACATCTGTGGCATTCACACTTTACAAGACAAATTGTACTCATCAGAGCTGTGTCTACATGAGAGACAGAATCTTTTCCTGAGACAGTGACTGTGATTTGAGTACCTACAATTTAGCTGCCAAAAAGAAGCAAATGTAATTTCCTGTGTGCTAAGTACCTGCAGCACCTTTTCCTGAATACGACCAGAACCAGGCTGGGGCCTAAACACACTGTGATCATATAAATTAAATGCTTAAAGGGAAGGAATATCCACTGTCAGGAAAAAAAAAAAAAAAAAAAAAATAGAAGATTCTGTGCCACACTAGAGGTTCCAAAGCAATATAGCTCACAGATCATTTAGTTTTGCAATTCATTACTCAAACAGTCTATCTTGATATTCCTTAGAACAAAGATGGTAATCCCTATGTGGGAGACACCTCTGCACACAAACCAGCCTGATGTCAAACTTGACCTTTCATCTTCAGCAGGAACAGACAGATTTGAGTTCTAATCTACACTTCTGTGTAGGCACAAAGGCACAAATTTGCTAAAAATTGGTGTGACTCAGGCTTTACACTGCTTAAGGAAACCCGACTCTACCAGAGCAAACTGCCTGCCCGTATTCCAACAGCCCAGCAATGATGGCAGCCAGGACTGGAACGTTCTGTCAGCAAAACTAAGGTTTTCACCGAATGAAAACAGCCTTGGGAGGAGTTCCTGGGAGAATTAGAGATTAATTGGAGTTTATCCAGGCATGATTCAGGTAATACATTGTCTGTAAAAGTGCTTCAAAATGTGCAGCCTGTAAGGCACTGCCAAATCACCAGATCAGTGAGGATGATCTGAAAATTTCTGTAGTCACAGAAACAACCAGAGATTTCAGACCTTGAACGTAATCCTCAGTACTCTGACACCTCTATAATTTAGGTCTGAGTCTAATGAAGCAGTGACAGCACAGCAACATACAGCTGTTATTAGATAATGCAGATTTTAACTTTCCATTTGCCTGGAAATGTTCTTGTTTATATTTGGAAGAAAAAAATCCAGACACAAATCTCTTTCTGCCAGTTTCTAGAAGTCATGAACAATTTAAAAACCTTGGTTCAGCACCTAACCTAGATTTTGTCTTAACGTTGACTTACAGGAAGTCCCAGCCCAAGCAAGTTTACTCAGGTACCCAGGCATTTATTGGATCAGGTTCTAAGGAACCTCTTATTTGCAGATGACCACTGTTTCCAGCCTCAGGGGCTCCTCAGAATCTCCAGTTCTAGATTTCTCCAGACCACTGTTTCCAGCCTCAGAATCTCCAGTTCTAGATTTCACTAGACTAGCACAAAATCAAGATTTTGCTTAAAACCATGACTTAAGAACCCTTGCTTTAGACAGTGCTTCTTCATAATTGAGAGGGATTTTGGTTTGGCTAGTGTGAGGCTCTTGAGTTTAATAATAGTTCACATAAGGAATCTTTATTTCTGTTTTCAAATCACAAAATCAACAATAGAATCACAAGGTACTGCATCAACTTCCCTAATTTACTGTATGTGAGTCTGGAATGTGAGCAAGACAATTCCTACGAGATATTCAGCTATGACCAGAGGCAAAAATTCTGGCAATCTAGTGTAAACATTGCTCTTGTGCGATTCCAGGCTTTGCAGACTTTTCTTGTCAATGGAAGCCTTTTGATTTCAAAGCAGTCACTCCTGATTTACCCCAGGGGCAATAAGACAGAAGCTGGAGATGTAGCAGTACTTTTTTTTTCCTTAGGAGCTCCTGTGTAACTGCCTTGAAGTCAACTGTCCACTGAGATTTTTTATTTTGTAAGATATCTGTTACTGTAAAGAAATCTCTCCCTCCTTTCCCAGATTCTGACTTTTCCCAAAACAATTAGGTTCAAAAATTAAATAATATGTTTGCTATTTGTAAGTATTAAGGTAAGTACCTTGAAAGGGAGATGTGTTCAAAAAAATAATGTCCAGTTCCATTGCTTAACTTTTTTCCTTGCTAGAATTTAATGAATTCTTCATTTGCTATTATAAACTCAATATTTCCTTTGAGTCCAATTAGCATAGCTGGAAGAAAAAGCAAAGCTAGGCACTGTTCAGCATGCATCAATGTAATGGAAAAATCAGTTCTTTTATTCTAGCTTTAATAACTGCAGCTTGATTAGAGAGAAAGAAAAAGCTAGGAGAGAGAGGTGGGGGGGATGAGAGGCCTGCCAAATTAGTTCTATAAGAATTCTCAACCTGTCTGCTCTCTGGCTTACTATTCAAATGCTAATTGAGCCTTTTTGTAAACAGAATGGGTAATCATGGAAGACAAAAACAGACACAGAAAACAAATGAAATATCGCACCTTATCCAAACCAGCACAAAATTGCACTGATGAGCTTTAGAAGTCTTAAAATTTTGTTTCTTTGGTTTCTTTAAAGAACATAGAAAAGCATATAATTAATACAATAATGTAAAATATAACATAATAAAATAATAAAATAATAAAGAGCAGTTCTTTTTGAACAATGAAACCAGTCATGTTATAATTAGATAAGAGGATTTATATTCTCAACTATAAACATGAAAGTGGACCATGAGACCGGATAAAGGCAAGGTTTTAATTCTTAAAAATTAATTACATGGCATTATTATTATCAGTACACAGGATGCATTAATTATACAATTAATAATAAGATGAAAGGCAGGTTTTTTTGCAACTTGGAATCACTTGGGGACATTTGGTTTTATACAAGAATTGTCCTTCAGGCATTTCTATAATCTTGTTACTATGCAAAGTCAAGCCCTTAAACCTGTTAGTGGAAGTAGTGGATGGAATTAATCTCTCTTAATTTAGCCTTCATACTTACCCATATTGCTGCAAATTTTAGCTACCCCCTGTATTTGGGGTCTAAGGTGTAGCAGATTTATTACAACTTCTCCTGGCAAAATAAACTAAAGACTGATGTTGCCAGAAGCAGAGTACATCCAATATGAGATCTTGAAAGGTGGCTTCGTGAGCAGTGTCCTGCACAAGGCCGCTGATAACGTCAACGTCGCGCTCAGACCTTCCTGAGAAGTTTCGCCCTCCTGCAGAGAGGCAGAGCCGGGCTCAGCAGAGCCGGGCTCAGCGGAGCAGGAACACACTCGCAGTAATGGAGGCACCAGCCCTCGGCCCGCGTTTCCTCTCACAGCTCAGACCTTCCTGAGAAGTTCCTCCCTCCTGCAGAGAGGTAGAGCCGGGCTCAGCAGAGCCGGGCTCAGCGGAGCAGGAACGCGCTCGCAGTAATGGAGGCACCAGCCCTCGGCCCGCGTTTCCCCTCACAGCCCTGAGCACACGGCCGCTAACCCCACAGCCGGGCCTTTGCCGAGTCCCAGCCTGGCTCAGATCGGAGTCCACAAACCCCATCACGTGCAAGAATATTTGACGTATCCCATGTTTCCATATGCACACACAACTTCAGAAAGAGGCTCTCCTCCCAGCAAGGCAAGGCCTCCCCAAAGCAGCAGCCCCACGGACCGGCCATCAGGAGAGCCCCAGAGGGCCTGGGCGCTGCCAGGTGCTCTCAGCTGGGGCAGGAATGGACTCTGCTCAGACCTGTGGGTGCACCAGGGAAGACCTCTTAGGTTTTGGCACAGATGCATTGCCAGACGATTTTGTTCTCTGTTAGATCTTGATGAAGTAAACCCCTTACCATACATTTTAATTTTAAGGAATTATTTCACAAATATCACTTTTAAGGAAAATGAATGTTCTGCATTAAAGGGTTGAGGAATATAATGTTTAGCAGTGTCTGACTCAATTAAACTGCCAACATGGGCTCCCACAGGAATTCAAAAGAAGTGTGAATGTCATGAAAACAAAGGTTCATCTTTCAGCTTAAATCTTTGAAAATGAAGAATCTTTAATAAAATAACCCTGTGTTACTACTACTAAATAATTATTCCCGAGACCTATATTGTTTTTCTGTAGCATTTTGGTCTTATTTTTCATTCATATATTGTTCTGAATTATGGCCATCTGGGAGAAATGAATTTTATCTGCTGGTTATTTTGATTTCAGGTGTGTTCACTGTGACACTTCCTCATGAACGAGCTCACCTTCCTTTCATTTTGATCTTCCTCCTCCATATCCTGTCAGAGTTAGCTCTGTAGCTAAGGCACAACATTCTGATATGCACCTTTTGTGAGGCTGTTCATTTCTGCTGTGCTTTTTAATATAAGCTGTATTTTGATTTGTTATTATTTTTATCATCATAGTCCCTTGAGAACCCAAGGAAGTCGCAAGTACCTCTTTGTCCTCAGCGCCGTTATCTACGAACAAAGCACCTCTATCAACCACACAATCTTCTTAGCAGAGGATGAAGGTTTTGCTTTTCTTTTTGTTTCATTGGAGGGTATTATTTAATTAGATTTCCTGGAATATTGAACAGTATTTCTATACAACAGGGGCATCAATTTAGGGTAGAAAAAATTGTCCTTTACTATAAACCAGATATGTCAGACTCCCTTCAGAGTAGCTGGCCAAATGTCCAGTGTTCAAATAGGAAGTCAAGTAAGACAATAAAAGTTTTCATTAAAACCTTTGTCCTTTGTGCCTTGATATAAAAAAGAGTAACCTTCCATTTTCAAAGTAGCTCTATTATTGTTATCATTAGATTATAACATTAGAGTAGTACCAAGTAATAACAATTAGTATCAAAAGCTCATTTTAAGTACTGGATAATAAGGAGAAAATGCTTCCACCTGAAAGTTTAGACTGTGAAGAAAGAATTCAGTATATAAATATTAAAAAGCAAAGCAGTAACATTCTAGGAGATTCAGCCTTTGTAGCCACAGATCAGAAGATACATGACCGTGGGTAGAACTCAAGGCTCGTGGCTGAATCTACAGCTCCCGTGACTCCCTGCACTTTGCAATATAAACCCACATGAAAGTGGGAAAGAAAGGGGACAGAACTAATATCATTTAAATGGCTAGTTAAAAAATCTCAATCAAACAAACAAAAAAATCCAATTTTAACGCAGCCCAGAGCTCTGGGGATTTCTGTTGGGATTCCTGGATCTGTTCTGCTGACAGAACCTCTTGCAAAATTGAGAATCCCATAACATTATTCCTCGTGTCTCTATGACCTCATGGCTACCCTGTGGACCTGTTTTGAGTGGCTGGGTAATGCTGGATTCTCAATAACTCGTGCTGAAGGAAGGCATTGCTCAGAACTTCGCCCAGAACACAGCCCCTGTCCTTCCCAAAATCTGACTTTTCAAATACAAAGAGCTCCAGGCTGCTGTGGTTTATTCTATTTTCCCTTTGCTCTCCATCCAATTTGCTTACAGACACTTGTTTGTGAACACTACATGAGTCAGTCTTTTGAAAACTAGGGCTATCTATTATTTCTGGAAGTCTTCAATGTCAGAGGGAAATATTTAAAGTACAACATTACAAACTGACCAGAGAATTTAGTGGGGATTTTTTCTTAGGCTTCTTACTGTTTTGACAATGACAACATGGCACAAAGACTAAAGCTTAAAACCCTGGTTTATGTGTTCATCTATGTATGAGTATTTTTCTATGTATACTCACACTTTGAAATGCCTTCATAAATATTTACTGTGATATAATTACAGGTGGAGAAAAAAGATGCTAAATATGAAAATATTTCACCCTAAAAACATTATATGTATTGTTTGGGTCACAGAGTAACAATCTCTTCTGTACAGAATACAACACAGCGCCATGTAAAACTGAGTCCAAAGAAACAGATTATTTTAACTATTTCTTTCTTCTCAAAATCTGGGTGCTGTTTTTTTAAAAGCTCAAGTTTATTTTGTGTTAGTTTTCTTCATCTGTTGTCAAAAATAAATATTGAAATACAGCCAGTACAGCATATTAGCCTTACCTAATACTGCTATTTAACATTTTTATTGAATAAACTGACACAGAAAGGATTTCATCAATACCATAAAGCTTTCTGAGGTAAGCCAGGTAAGGCTGAAAGGATTTTTACCATTTCTCTGTACTATAAAAGGAAGTGAATTTATAGGCAGGTCCCTTAGGCATGTTGCAGTTAAATGAGTTTTAAGGTTGACAGTAGTCCTCACACTATGGTCTGTATGTATTATCTGTTCCAGTATCTGAGGGGGGGAAGGAAAATACATCTGCCAGCTGACATTTCACTGATGACATCACAGAGCATATTTCTGGTGCTTATGTGTAAAATATTGCATTTAGTTCACAGGAATTCAGTTGGAACAGATTCCTTGGCTTTATGAAGTTTGTGTGAAATGCCTATCCTGTTCAGAAGATGTTGATTTGAATGAAGCCACCAAACCAGCAGCCTACAAAGGCCAACTGTCAGCTGGTTTGCTCTGGACACGGCCGAAGCTGCGAGTCCAAGCCATCTCTCTGGGAGATTGCACCAGAATAATTTTTTTCTCACTCTCCTTCAGTCTTCAGAATAAAACCCAGTAATTCTTTAGTGCAGATGACAGCCACCTGCCCGGCATTCTCAGCTGCTGGGGCCGGGAATGCTGCTCCACCTTGCCCCACAGGCGTCCAGCCAGAGGGAGCTGAAAAGCAGCACAAGGCAGGTACAGGGCTGGGCGTGTCCAAGCTGACACCAGCCTGTATTTTTACATAGCTTTAAGCATCCTTTAGATTCAAGGTTTGTGCTTGTTCACAGGTGGTTTCACTGTGAATTTATTGAGCCACCAGATACAAATGAAATATTTCTAAACCTCGGTAAATCTTGGAATTGGTCTGAGTCCTCAGGAGAAAGCTTCTGTGAAAAGCTGGCATTTTTCTTTTTTACGAGTTTAATTGGAACCGTTTTGCATGTTACACTAATCACCCCTTTGGGAGAACAAAAGAAAAAACAACTCATTCCTTTTTGAGATTTTGATTTGTCAGACATTTGTATCTGCAAGTTACATCACAGTTCTATCCTAGACCAGAAAGACTAATTTGTGAAGTTCATAAAAATTCTGTATTTCCAGCTAAGAACATGACACTGGTATCATTTACAGTAGAATAAACCCAAAATAGCTTTGCTGAAATCCATAAGGTTATAGCAAAATATGACTGATGGAAGTGTGACATAAATCAAATTTTAAGCTTTTCTTGTAAAGTTGAAACACTCTCACCTCCTGAAATAATTCATCCAAATGCACAAAATTATTTCTCTTCTGACTGCCCTAGAAGACAGGTACTCAGCACAGGTCAGAGCCAAGGAACACTCATTTCTCCTGTCATACTTCTTTTGAGTTTTGTTCCAACTATTCATCATTCCCTATTTGTTAATCTTCTGTGTGTCACACAGTGTCCCACACAATAGCGAAGGCTAATTATGCTCTCAGTAATGAGCATTTGTGTGAATTGTACATGACTACAGAAATTGTTAGTGCTGAAAGTCAGGAAAGTTTGACTGACTGTGACATGGAAATTGACAGAATTGCAAATGTTCAAAACAGAAAAGAACAAAGATGGATATTTCACACAAAATGTGCTAACAGATAATCTTAGGTAGACAATGAGATCTCTGCTCCAGCACGACAGACCTGACAACAGTAATAGACATTTTCTAAATATTCATTTAAAGAATATTCTATCCATGTAGATTTTTCATTAAAGAAAGAGGTTAGGAATATAAGATATAAATGTCTTGCCTAAACACAAGGTAATTGTGAATAAGGTGTCTGTGACAAGAAATTTGATTCTAAAAGGAATTTCCAGTAGGGATAAAGCAAAACATTGGTGGCATAACATCTGAATTACTCTCCACAGTTCTGATCACCTATACCCCAGCAGGGAAAATTCAATCTTAAATAAACTTGGCTTTTATTAGAAAAATAACAAGGGAACAGAAACTGTACTGCACAAGAGAGAAAGGTAAAATCTCAAAGAAAAGATGATTAGAAGTACAACAGAGAGGATCAGTGCATGCAAGCAACGGGAAACAATACTGATGTGTAAGACCACAAACTGGGCAAGTAACTTCGAATCTTATTAAAGCTAATACAGTCTTGTAATGAGGAATTGAGTTCAAACCAGTGAGGAGTAAGGTTCCAAAACAACAAAATCCCTCTTTTTGTCTGGACTGAAAAAAACCAAAAGTTAAAAAAAAGCAGCAGGAAATTTACGAGGGACTTTATTCAAGTCATAATGAAACAGCAACCACTTTCTCATCTTATGTTCCTATTTAATATGAATAGTCATACCTCATCTGAGTATTATTTAATAAATTTGAGTATTATTTTATTTATAGTTTTTCATTACTATTTCTTCGTTAAAACTAAAAGCAGTTATGTTAGTGAGATGTGGCGGGGAATGACAGAAGATGGTTCAGAAACAACACTCTTTTCTGCTATTTTCTCCTGACTGCTGAAAGAATAATGTCAAATCACTGACCCTGAGCCCAGTATTTGACCAGTATGTCATCTACTGAGGGTGAAAGATTTCTTTTACCTCTGAATCCTCACTTTTAACCTATTTTTCTGGTGTTCTCTGCACACCCTAATTCGCAGCTCCCATGCAGTAGCAGACAGGTTTCTCCCAAATCATTCCATTTTTCTCAGCTACCACTAGTGAGCCAAACAAGATTCAGACATCCTCAGCTTTGTTCATCCCCCTAAGAGGGAGGATTTTATACCTCAGTAGTAGATTTGGGAGCTGACAAGCAGCCTATCTTCTTGTGCTCTTCATAAATTGAAACCTCATCAGCCTGCACTGAAACATCTCATTTAAACATTTTCTAGTGTCAATAAATACCTGTGAAGGATTACATAAATACCATGAGCCTCATCTAGGGTCTGAGTGGGTAGAGAGGAGGCAGCTAATAGAGTGTTAATACTTCTACTATAGTTTTCCCATTTAAAACCCAGTAATTTCAGGCTCTCAGAAGAGGACAGCTTGCTCAGGAAAAGCTGCAAACCTTTCACACACTTCACAGGCAGCAGACAAGGACGAGGGAGAGCTGCAGAGAGCCTGCTCTCCTTTTGTGTGCACTGATGTAACAGGGAGTTCAATGTGCCCCAAGTGGCTGCCCTGACCTAGAGGAGCTTTTAGCAGCAGCTCCTCCTAAAGTTATACATTCATAACCACCGAGGAATCAGTCACAGCACCAGTAATTGCTTGCAAAAGAGGTCTGAACAATGCATGAGTCCTCTCTAAAAGCCTCCACTGCCATCCTTGGTGTCAAGGGCTGGCCTTGCACTTACTTTTGTACCAAAAGTGTGTTTTCAGAAGACAGGATTTTCCAGCTAATGCTATGGGCAGCAAAGCTAGTAATAGAATGGGCCCTCCTGCTCATGCAACATGGAAATTGGTTGTAAACAGGCATAACAACCCAAATTCCACCCATGGCCGTGTTAATGGCCAGGTTTCAGCATCCAGCATAGATTAAAATGTTATCCCAAATGGTTGTCAGAGAGGATGAAGACAGCTGGGGTCACTCTGGGACCACACCTGAATCCAGGTGTTGCTACACACTGAGACTGGGAGGCAGGCAGACAGTTCTTTAAAAGTCTGAATGTGTACTGTCAGACTGGATCAGGGAAAATGATAAAGCCAGAGAAGAGCTGCACAGAAATGACACCACTGTTATGGTACCAAAGTCATATAATGCCCTACAGCTGATTCATGTATTTATAGGAGAAAGCAAGAAGACACCAAATCCTGACACTCTGGACAAGAACACAGCTCTTCTTTCAACAGCACTGATTTTTTTTGCCAATAGTTTGGCATGTGAAAAAATGGAGCTTCAGTTTGACTCAGACTTTCATGTCTGTGCTGAAATCCAGGCATACTTCCCTTCCAGGAAGGAACAGGAAATAAAAGAGGGAAATATATATTTTCAAAGAGTATTTGGAAATATATTTCAAAATTAATATTGTTTCAAAGCTCATCTCTGAAACTTTTTACAAGATGAAATTTATTTAATTTAAAAAACTGAGAAGAAAAAGCTTTATTAAATCAATAAAATGATTTCCATATGAGCAATTTCAAGCTCACTTTTGAGCAATCTTATTTTGATGCCAAAAAAAAAAAAAAAGACGAAAATTAAGAATCTTGGATTAATGCATACTTATTTAAAAGCACTTTTTAGTTCAGCCACTGATCTAGAAGTCAATATTTCACTCAGCTCTAGGACCTAAAGAGAACTATCTCAAGTATTTGCCCAAAGGACTAAACAAAATCACTTGTATAATTAATGTGATTTTCTAAGAAGAGTAGGCTCAATACATTTGAGAATACCAGTGTCTCTTAAGACAGGAGTTTCTTTCACAAGCTCATCTTAAGAAGATTCCTCTGTACTTCTTTCCTGTGCATGTGTTCCAAGAAGCACTTAATGAGCTTCACAGAGTTACTAAAGAAAGAAGTAGTCTAACTACTTGCTTTCTAGTTCTCTATTGAATTTCTTATTAATTAACATATTAACACACTGTTTTCTTAAATTTAACTTTAAAGAAAGCAAGAACTTTTCAAATTAAGTAATGAGACAAGAATGCTAACAGCTTTTTTCAACCCTGTTAATTCAGACATGCACTAAAATCTCTGAGGTTTTTAGGAAGTAATATAGGAAAGATAGCAGTGACAATGTTTCTATTTTTAAGATGAAATCCACTTGTAAAGCCAAGCTCTTTCATTGCTGGAGCTTTTTATCTGAAAGAAATTAAGCCACCCTTTTGTTTTAATCACGCAAATGCTTTAAAGCATATATTCAAAGCAGTAAATCTTTCTGGTCTTGTATCCACCTACGTGTCCTGGAACAGTGGCAAAGGTCCCCAGGAAGCCCCTGGAACCCAGCTGTGTCACCAGGCTCCTGCAGGGAGATTCCTCTCTCCATGTCTGGCTCTCCTCCACCAACCTTCACATATGTATGTGCACTCTTTGGAGATTTAACAACAAGGACAAAGAATTTTTTAATAACGTGGTTATGGACATTTTTTTTTCTTATTGTTTCTTCAATAGTTTACACTATTTCCTTTATGATTATTTACCCATGTAATCTTACTTGAAAGAATAATCCTTGTTTCCAGACTGAATCCAGCTGCAGAATGCAGTGACCATGATGTCCCATGATCAGGCAACTTGAGCAGAGAACAAAACCTGCACACAGCCATCTCAACTTCCCTGTGTCTTTGAGATTAAATTATATGCCCCCAACACCCTTCCAGATTTAGGACAAATGACATGAAGCAACAGTTTCTTTCAGCACAACACAGAAGAAAAAACACAACAGAAAACAGAAGCCAGAAGGAATAATCAGCTTAGGCTAGAAGGGAAGATAAGTTTTCAGCTATATGAAGCCCATGCACGAAATGTGTTGGGGCAGGAGGATCAAAAAAAAACATTTGGGATCTGGTTTCTTATGCATGTGAATAACAACCGTACGTGAGGAGTCTGGACTAAACACCCAGTTTCTGACAAAGAAAATCTTTTAGGTCACTGTACAAGCTGTTCAATGCAAAGCTAATGTCTGTTAAAAAATTTGTTTACATTTTACTAAAAATTGAAATGTACCTTAAATGTCCTATAATGCCTTGGTATAGGAAAAGAACAGATGGAGCTTTCTCTACTCAAACCTCAGCTTGAAAGACACTCAGCTTGTAGAGCTGAAGCTTAGTTGGTGGTGCACTTCATGTCCTTCATGTAAAATATTCTGTCACTTTTAATTTTGTACCTTGTTTACTTTCTCTGTTACAAAAGAACTGGGACTTGTTTTTAGCAGCTCTGATTAAGTTTCTATTGATTTTCAAGATAGGAAATGGAACTTTCAGATTTCCCACATGAATTTAAAGCAAGTCAGATATTAACCTCGAGGTAAAACATCTGCCATGACATTCCAGGAATAGACAAGTACTATCTCACTGAAAACAGCATCTGTGCTCAAATCTCAGTGCCTGGGAGCTGGAATTGGAGAACAATGCAAGCAGCAGGACTGTATTTTCACATGTGTAAAACCACACACGAACATACCCACATTTACTGACATTTACATTCACTCAGATATGTATTATCACACACATGAAACACCCTTTATGTACACATCCCTTTACTGTTAAAGCACTAATGGCTAAAGTGAGATAGAGATGGTGTCAAAAGGAGTTGAGAACAATGAGAAAGCTGATGCAGAGCTGGAAAAGCTTATTTTTTTATACCTCAGTGTATCTAGCCATAAAATGGATATTTATTATTTTTGAGGATCAATGTCCCCTTTTCTATCCTGTAACAACTGCCAATTTGTATGCACATTTTCTAGTTTAAAACTTTCATTATCAAATATATCCCTGGTATAGGTATTACTAGACAGTACTTAATAGACCAACAGAAAATAAATAGGCATAACTGTCAGAAATATACACCATATGCAGCATCTACTGAGATGAAAACTTTTACCTTCAAGTCTTTGGACTGGTTTCACCTATCATGGTAGTCTTCTTTAGGCTAGTTGTTTGGAGATGTTTGTGATATTGGTGAGTATTTTCAGACTAGGCACACAGGGTGTGGTTCTGAAAACAGAGCCCATGCAAAATGAAGGAAAAAATTCAGAGGAAAGAAAAAAAAAGAAGCAAAAATCATCTTTAGAGATGGAGCTGAAACATTTTAGTTCTTTTCTCTCATGTGAAACAGCCTTAACTCTTGCAGCTTGCTAGTGTTTAAAATGTGTACCCATCTGACAGAGCTAGAAGCTGACACCTATTTTGTTTAACAAACAAGTAAAAGGAACAATTTCAGTGGTATTCATGGACTTTCAAAAGTGAATTATGCCCACTGTCTTATGACTGCAAGAGTGATCCCACTGAGCTTCTGCTCTGACTGGAGACAAACTGGAACCTGCCTGCAATGCCCTTGGCAGGAGGAGGAGTCTCTGCAGCTGGTTAAACCATGGGTTATACGCCCAGTCCTGTGAGAAACACAGCTAGTCAATGCATTCAAACACCCCTGTGAAGCAGCTTTGGTCAACAGAGCACACACCTTTGAAATGTGCAAAAAATCAAAAACCAAACTTTTATTAATGACTTCATCTTCCGGAATGTTACTATTAAAGCTGTCACCATAAAGATGGCAAGTTAAAGGATATTTGAGGGATGTTAAGAAACTCTCTGATCCAAGAAAATCAGCTTCACAAAGCATGGAAAACATTACACAGAAGTTGGAAAATATAAAACTGTTTTCCTAATTTGCATGAACCTCCTTTATAACTAAACAATTGTATAACTGTTGTATACCATTTATAACTATTGTATGCAAGGTACATCATCTTGCAGAAGGATTTTAAATGGCACTTTTAAAAAGATGAAAAAATATCAGTTTTAAACTGTCGTGGTTGTATTAATAACAGCTGACCCAGCAGCAAGCCATAGATGACAACAAAGGTCAAAACTTCATAAGCAGATTAAAGTAAAAAAACCCATGAAAATAAAGATTATTTAGCATCTATTATTATTGTTTATAAATGTGCTTTATCACCAGAATCTGCTGATCAATTAAAAGTGTAAAATCTTGTGGTACATTTTTACAATTCCAAGTTGTTTTTGTCTCATTTGCTGGAGAACTGAAACTGTGCTGTCACTTTCCTAGCAGTGATTCAGGGAGCCACAGGCTGACCCTGTTCAACACAAGGCCCACTGTTTTGTCCCAGATTTTCAGAAAAGGATTAAACTATACTGAAAATCAGACCTCATAGCACTGATTAAACTAAATCTCCTATGCTTTTTCAGAGCAGACAGCAGATGTTAAAAGGATCGTGTGTGAGAGAGAGAAAGAATGTATGCGTTGCAGAATACATAATAAAAATACAATATATGCATAGCATGAAAACTGATACCACTAAGTCCCATGTGTGCACCTGCAAGATAACAAGGTGGATATTTGCATGGGAGCAGTTAACACCACTCCTGTGTTCTTGGGACTGTACTTCCCAAATGACCCAGCAATTAGACCAGATGGCTGAAATGAAGCATTTCATTTTGAAAAGAGATTACAAAATTATTGTGGAGAATTCTCTAATATATTTCTATTGCTATCAAATTATTAGTGAAAAAGGAACCTAAACCTGGGACCAATTATTTTCCTTTTCCATGTCGATATATTGCAATTTTATTTGCTGATTGCCTCTGTAAAGATTTCAAAGTAAATGTAGTGAGACCAGAGATCTTCTTAAGCAGCAAAAATATTTTTGGAAAGGGGGTTTCCACCTGGACAGCTGTGTAGTGTTGACATTCATTGAAAAGAATTCTACAAGTTTTCATTTGTATACCTAACAGAAACCAGTCTTCAGCAATGACAGTCAGTCATTTTGCATTTCAAAACACTGGCAACTACTCTGAATTTGACAGAAAAAGCAATCAGCATTTTCCCCTCTACAATGGAAGACAATCCCTGGAATAAAATCTGTGTGTACATGTGTGTGTAGAACATTACCACGCCACATACTCACATTCTGCAGGAGATGTGTATTTCACAAATTATGAACGGTCACAGGTAATCCACAATCATGTGTGAAAAAAACTAAGGATGAAATCATCACCTGTTCCTTCAGCTGTGCAGCTCTGCCTATAGGACCATCTTACTGCCACCTTTCTCTGGCTGTCATGAAACATTCCCACTGGCTTCCCATCCATGCACTGGAAACACAGGAGTGTCCAGAGCAGGCAGTTGGGTTTACTTTTGATTGCTGTGGTCTACTGAAACTGAACAAATACAGCCGAAAGAAATAAATAAAAAAAACAAATAAATGCTGGTTTAAATCTTCAATTGAACTAGACTTAGCCACTTTTGAGTTGCACATGTGAGCAGCCCATTTATAGTCACTTCTCGTGAGCATTCAGTTTACAGGCACAGATGTTCAGGGAAAATGCATTTTAATCTCAGGATGAGATAATTTAAATATAGCCTTCTGTGAACATTCATACCAGTCAGGGAACAAGAAAAACACCAATCAAATTATATGACTAATCATTTCTAAGTTGTGCACGGATGTATTTGAATTTCAGATGGCAATCTGAGAAAAAGCCCTCAAAGCTTTAAGGAACATTCAAGTAAAGGGCTATATGTTCATGGGGATTTTAATAATGGCAGAAGATTCACCCATGTTCAAAGAATTGGCTCAAAAAAGATTATCAGAACAATTTGAAAAAAGATATTTGAGAAAAACTATCCTTAAGGGAGAGTTTTAAGGAATGGACAGCTTTATGGAATCTCTGGAGAGACTACGATACTTTGATGTTTAATAACGTTTCTATAAAAGTAGATATTCAAACATTAATGACTGAAAATTTACAGAGAAATTACTCAGTCTGAATGAAGATTAAGAATTGGATCTGCTGGAAATACATCTTCCACCAGCATTCTCCAGGCTGGAGTGATTCAGATACTTTGACTTTCCAGTCTAATGAATCTCACCAGTAGTTGACAAGTAACCCTGTTCAACAAAGCATTTTCCTTTTCCAGGCAGCTTCCCCGCTGCCTCGCTCTCAGCGGGCTGAGGTTACGGGTGTCTGCAGGTACAATGGGCTGCTTCAGAACTGCTGCCACTCCCCATTTCCCACTGGGAATGCAGCCAAACTGCTCCAAGACCACTGTGTGCCCCACGTACTGTCAGACTTACACCTGGAAGAAACACTGGAGTCATTTTAGATAAATGTCAAAAAGAGACAGAAGGCATAAAAGTAAAAAGAAGACAGCAGCACTCCTTTGCAGAAAACTCTTTTCTATGACACACGACAAATATCTATTTCAAGTGTAAATAAGTTGGAAAATATTTTTAAAAGATCAGCATAAAATGTAAAGGGTATTTTGAAAAACACATACTGCAATATAAAATATGGGAAAACAAGCAGAAATATGTCTATGTGGGAGCTAATTTAGTTGCTTTCTTGAAAGCTCATTCTGAATACGAAGCCACTCGAGCAATCCTCAGCTCATTTGCCTTTCCTTTCGTTTCTGTAAATAGGCACAACATAAATACATGAGGGTATTGTTAAGCCTCAGGTTTGGAAAGTGTTGTGTGATCCTAGAATTGTAATTTCCAGAAACGGCAAAACCACTGCTGTTATTTTACCTCGACTTCACAAAGTATCAAAATGTGCCATTATGCAATGTAAATCATTGTCTTAATTAGACCGACTTGATTGTGATCAAAGCTAACTTGAAACAGACTTTCATACACTTCTTCCATCTTCAGACAATTGTTTCAGGGAATATGGTTATATTCCTAGGAAAGTATATACATGGAAGATATTTCTGTGGTTAATCAAATTTATAGAAGTACCGATATACTGAGACACATTTAACTTGTTAAAATTGGCATAACTATTAGCACTATGCAAAACTTCATTCCAGGTCATACTGTGCCTCAAAATTACCTTCCCAACAAATACTTTGAGTGCTAGGGCCATCTATTCTTGGGACAAAGACTAAATCAGGTAACAAGCAGCAAGTTAATACAAAGTTACTTTCCAATCCTTTTTTTGTTGGTTTAAAAGCTCAACATTACTTGATTAATCAATTAAGTACTTTGTTCTTCCCCAAAGAATGAACAAGATGCCCCTACTGAAAAATCAATTAAGTGAAATGAGCATGCTACTAAGGAAGACAAGAACTGTTCTCTTAATTCCATAAGGAATATTTTAGTCTTGTTTTCCCAAATAGTCCCACCAAGACCAAAATACTGGGTGAAACAATAAATGTTTTTGTGTTGCCTACAGCTCATTTTTGGCATTTACACCCCGGAGATACATAGAACAGAGAACCTGAAGCTTCAGAAAAATTTAATGCTGTAAAATCCTATGTATGAGTAAGAAAAAATAGGCTGGTTTTCGTTGCTTTACTTCTTCCCAGAATGCTGTTATTTAATTTCATGCAAAGGAGGCATAAAACACTCTGTTCTTAATTAGTTCTTGATACAGCTTATCTGCTTTCATAAGGGTTTGTCAGCACAGCATGAATCAGAATCATTGGAGACCACTACTTAGCTTGAGTTTATGCATGATTTGTCTTTAAAAACAGATTGGCTTGAATTGTTGGATCGCAGAGTAATTGCAGACACTATTGACTTTATGTAACAGGTCAAATGTGATTGGGATGCTCCCTTTTCAAGTGCAGTACTTATCCTTGGGAAGACAAAGCTTCACATGTATTTAAGACCATAAGTGGCACACATTTACAGGGTTTTACGTTAGTAAGTTTGGAAGTCGTTTATCAGTTGAAAGCCAGAAATGGCAATCAAAGACAAAAGAGAAAAAAAAAAAAAACAAATTAGTTTCCACTTTAAATTATTTTGTGGATTGTAGATACTGCTAGCAGCAATCTCAAACTCTCAAAGTGCTTTTTAAAGAAATTATTAACTCTCACAACACCCTTGTGGAGAAGGTAAATATTATCTAAACATTTTACAGATGAGGCTGCTGCTGTACTGGGGGTAAATTGGCTCAAGGGGTGGGGCAGGCTGGGAATGCAAGAGGGGACTATGTGGACACCACTGGTGGTAAATGTGATGCCCCAGGGCAGCCCTGCTGCTTGGATCAGCTTCTGCAGTGCCCCCGTGCCCCTCTGCCATGGTACCCCCAGCACTGACAGCTGAGGGCCAGGACAGGGCTAAGGACTTTCCCGGGGTTATCTTTGCCTGCCCTAGGTGTGCTGTTAGTCTGTAGTTCCTAACCAGCACCTGAACTGCAAAGCTCCGAGCTGCAAAGTACCTGCAGTTCTTCTGAGAAGGGAGGAAGCACGAGTCCCCTCGCTCATGCTCTGACAGCACAACCAGCCAGCACCTTCATCTCCCTCAGCAGCACATCAGCAGCAGGGCACCTCTTGCCTGCTGTGGCACAGGCTAACAGGACCTGCCTAGGAGCAGAAAAGAGATTTTGCTTATTAATTGCATAGCTAATCCAAACCCAAGGAAGAAAAAAACAGTTTTCCATTTATATTTCCCCAGCAATATTTTGTAAACTTTAAACATAGAGAAGGGTTTGGAATACAGCAGTATTGGGAAAGGCATTTCTCTTGTGAGGGTTGTGTTCCTTCCCGGGGAATCCTACAGTGCTCTACATTCATGGGCATGATCCTGCAAATGCTGGCCATGAAGAGCTCCCCGAGGCTCCAGTGGGAGCTGTGCTTGGGAAGTTTTGAAGCTTTTAACAATATGAGACTGTCACAGTCCCCTGAGGAATCTGTGCCAGCCAATGCGGAGCACAGCAAACCACTGCTCTTACAAGGGGTGTCACAGGCTCAGTTATGCACAGAGAGCAGAGAGATACCTGAGAATGAGCCAAACACACACTCACAGAGACACTCACACACAGAGACACACAGACAGACAGACAGACAGACACAGACAGACAGACAGCACACACAGACACACACACTCACAGACACTCACACACAGAGACACACAGACAGACAGACAGACAGACACACACAGACACACACACACACAGACACACTCACACACACAGACACACACACACTCACACACAGACATACACACACAGACACACACACACATTCACACACACACACTCACACACACTCTCACACACACACACACACACACACACACACACACACACACACACACACACACACACACAAACACACTCTCACACACACTCACACTCACACTCACACTCACACACACTGCCACACGCTCAACCCCGGCGATTCCAGCGCCGTTCGTGTAAGCTCTGCCTCCAGGGACCTGTGTCAGTGTGCTCTGACAGGGACGTGACATTCAGGGTGCTGCTAAGTGCCACTGCTTTTAAAATAAGCTACTGAAGAGTAATCCTAGCATTTAATTAGGGTAAAGCTCGATAACAACATCCAAACTATGGCACAGGTATAAGCACACTTATACTGCTGTGGACTGAGACCAGTTCCAAACTTCAGGGTGGGTACATTGGTCTTCCACAAAATACTATTTCAGCTTTCAATTTAGATATCTTATTTCAGACACCAAAGATTAAATTGCTTTAATAAAAGGTCAACAGTGCTGCACAGTTTTGCTCTCTGTTGTCAAGCACAGCATGAGACTGCAGGGAAAAGGACAGTGTCATGTGGAAAATAGGATGATGAAATTACATAATTTTGATTTATTAATAATACATTATAGCCATATTTGCTATGAAATTAAAGGTTGTATAAGCATGAAAGTACAGAATAGATGAACTTAACTTGCAGGAACAAGTTCTATTATGACATTTTATAGCTTATTCTGTGTGATTTTGTAAACCAAATAATTTTCTTTAAATTTTATTTATGTGCATATGAAATGTAATATAGCCAAATATGCTCCAAATATGTGGAAAAAACACAGTTAAATTTGCAGAGAATGAAAGAATATTTTGTCTTTTAATTATGAAATATTTCTTATATTTCCTATATTAGAAATACTAGAAAATACTAGAAAATGGGTTTTGTTTTTTATTAATTATTCTATCCTTAACAGTATTTGTATTTGTGAGGTTTTTTGTCTCCTTGAACTACAAAGCAATCAGGTTCATAAAATGCTGACAATCAAGAGAAAAAAAGTTCTTATGCAAAAGTTGGAGTCTTCTCCCCTATTTTGCTTCATAACTCTCTAAAATTTGTGGAGAAGAAGATGAAGGCAGTTCTCCTCCTCAGTGTAAGTTTTGCAGAGCACAGCCCTTGTGCTGCAGGTCAGCCCTGAGCATCGCTCCCAGTTGGTGCCCAGCCCGCAGCGCAGCCGTCCTTGCAGCAATCCCAGACATCACAGGTCCTCACAATGCTGTCCCTAACCAGTCACGTGCGTGCTGATGATCACATCTTCAAACAGAACACACTCTTAAATGGTTTTTTTTCTTCCTATCTTTGTGAAAGGGCTTTTTACTAGGAGCCATTTGGCAAGAAATCCACAAGGTCATCTGTAATAGAAAAATAATGGACTAATTTGAAAGCTGAAGCCCAAACATTTGCTTGTAAAAAGTATGGCCAATTGTCAACTTTGCAGCTTTGAGATAAGGTATCTATTTTGATAGATTAGAGTCTCTGCATGATACCTGAGCACTGTAAACTGGAAAAAGAGGCATTTCTGTGGGGCAGCTCTCACAGGGAACTGGCAGCCCTTGCTTGGGCTCAGCTGTTTTGCTGGTCAGGGCAGTGTTTTGACAACTACTTTCTGCATGGAAGGAATCTGTTAGAATTTATAATCTACTGTTTAATTTCTAAAATAAATGTCCATTTCAGTGGAATCACTATCAAATAGTAGAAGAATAGCCTATGCTGCTGTAACATGTTGCTGTGCTATGGGAATCATAAAGGAATTACTGTTTTTCAAGGACACAGTGACAGCAACTTTGAAAAATCACACAGATTTCAAATTGATACAGGTTTTGGCTCTTGAGTACCGATCAGATTAATTGTCCACTTAGTCCAGCTTGTATCATCCTTTTAACTTTTTAACTACCACAGAGCAACCATATGAATTAAGACACAATTCAGACTTTGCTATTGTCTGAATGGCTTGTATTTGTTAATAATATACAGACTGGCTCATGGCATTATTACTTCATTACAATTAGCTGTAAATAATATTTAATGGGCATGGAGTTCTAAGCCCTTTGCTTTAATTTGGTATACACAAGGATGAAAAGTCCCTGCAAATTGCTGTACTCATATATAGCTCATGTCACAACCTGTACGAAATACACATTTTTGTAGAACACAAAAACCTACCTAATAAAGCTAAAGAGCTTTCTAATGACATGAGAATATTTAATGGAAGAGTTATCTATCCGTTAAAGAAGAGCAATGTTAAAAATAGTTCTTAGTTTCCCCTAGAAAGAGAAAGATAGTGATGCACAGAAGTTACAATTTAGAAAGGATGATTTTTTTAAAAAGCAGAGGAGGAGGGAAAGTTATAGTGTAAGATGGATTTAACTCCTCAGTCTTGATTCTAGACCACATACATTCATTTTTTTCTATGATAAAGGAGGAATTTGGTTATGTGCATTTCTACATTGATTGTGTAAAAGAATGCATCACTGCATCCAGTGAGAGTTCTTCCATCAACTTAGACTCAAGATTTCACCAGTTTTCTCTACAACTGGGTACACAGTCTATGTTATGCCTGTCTTTTCTGGGCAAAAATATTTTAAGAATTTCATTCATGGTCTGCCAGCTTGTCACATATCTGCCACAGATGTAGGAAACATATATTATTTACATTTTTTAGCATTTAGATTGTGCAAGTACTGTTACTGGCAAACTCTGTCTGCAGAATGAAATGTAGGAAGATAAATAAGATGCCTTCTATTTAAGAAAAGATAACTACAAGGAAATATACACTAAAAATAGATTACATTGTTAAAATATTCGACATACACTATTAAAATATTTTATTCAGTATTCAAAATATTAATGATGACTGCTGGCTCACACTAAACTTCCTTGGCGTGTGTCAACTGACCTCGTACAATGTTCCTTCAACATGGCAAAAAGAATACAGTAATTTAATATCCTGGCAGCTTTGTGTACGTGTACTCCTGCTGTAGTCCAAAGACCTGCCTTCCTTAGTTGTCATTATTTAACTCAAATAGAATTCTCACTGGTTTAGTAACAAATATAGAAAATGTGCTTGTGAACACTATGATAAGAAAGCTAACCATTGCCCAAAAGAAAGCTGTGTAATGTCAAGCACATTCAACTGAACCCCTGTTCTATGCAATAAGGGGCTCCTTACAGTTGGAATCAAAATATTTTTGTGTGGGTATCATTTTGTGGTGATCTGGTGATAACAGCATTTTCCTGCTCCTGTAATGATCAAGGTTCTTATTTCAGGTTAAAGTATGTGAGCTGCCTCAGTTCTTGCAAGGAGTAATGTTCTGATAGTGAGGAAGAACAGAAACACATCTCAAGTGAGCGCATAGATGCTGTTTTATATATTTCTAGTTATATATAATATGTAGATGTTATTAACATGCTTTAGTCTGTAGTGTACACAGGCTCCTTGATCCAGAGAAATTCCATCTGGCTTCTGTGTGTGATTGTCTACAACTCTTCCACTGATTTAAAATGCTTTGGCCACATAACTGACAGTTAGATCGGCTGGCTACAGCTTCTTCTTCGATTCTTTTCTACAGGTTTTCTTCCAGGTTTCCTCTAAAATTAGACTCATTTTGGCTGTTTCATCTAATTTGATTACAAAGCAGTATTTAATACTGCAGTCACGATACTGCTGTGGCCTGAGAACATCAATTATAGGAAAGGTGCTTCCCCACTGGAAGGCTCCTGAGGGAAATCTTTCTTTTCTCAGGCACACAGACCCCTTTGCTGCTTTCCATAGCCTGCTCCAGGTATGTCTGCGCTCCAGCTCCTGGCACTCAGCTTAGACATCAAACATATTATATTATCTTCTCTTGCAAGCTGAAAAAGTCACATGTGAAAGGTTCAGATTCAGCTGTCGTTCCATAACATGCAACTATACAGGACTTGAGCTGAAAAATTTGTGAAGGACTATTTCTGATCAAATACACAGTGGGTACAAGGGTAAGAAGCCTTTTCCTGCCCATAAAAAAGTTTACTAAGAAAATCCAGAATTTAATTTGTGCCATGTCACGTGGCCTAATTTTCTCATGCCACTTAAGTGAAAACTGAAGACCAGACTGGAAACCAGTCAGAAGTGCATATTATTAATTTACTTGAGAGAAGAACCTTAAATAATACATTTATTTTAGAGTAAGAGTGTTTTGTTGCTGGGAGCCATCCCTTATTATAGCTAAAATGTCCTTTGTTGTACACAAATAAACTTCATCTAAACATATCATTAATACTGACACAGCTTAGGTCTTCTACAATTTTCTTCCAACATACTGTACATTTCCATCTAGAACATGGCATTAAGAAAAATGAAAGCTTTGTGCAGTATAATAAACATTTCCATAGAAGTCTATATAGTATTTCTGCTTTACATCATGATTCATTTATCAACCTGAATTAGGCTTTTGAAAGAGGAAAATGCAGCTTTGCAGCTCAGTACCTTTTCTTGTCTTTTTTTGCAATAACAAAATTGCTTAATGTCATTTCAAGTTCATCCTGTTCCATGCACACATGTACACAGAGCTATGGGTAATTCACTTACACAGTTCAACATCTCCTTTGTCACAGATGGTAAATGTGCAGATTTTTCCCTCAAGGAGAAAAACTCTTTTATAAAATAATTGTATATTCTGCTCATTTTTTTTTCTGTCACTGATGCTCTTGTATTGTTATTATACTCTGTCAGGCTGGTAATTAGCATTCAGTCTCCATCTGACACAAGCACAGCTCTCATTCCTCCTTAAAAATCCCTTAGGCCACACATGGTAAGTAAAATAATGTGAGCCAGTAAGGGGGAAAAGTACTAAAATAATAATAATAATAAAATATAATAATAATTTTAAAAAGAACAAATAAAAACCATGAGACAGTGCATAACCACAGGCTGCTTTTGTCATGCAGTCAATGCATGGCTCTTCTTCAGTGAACTGCATGGAGCTAATCCTGCTGTGTGGAATAAGCTTCTGAATGCTACAACTGTCTTCCTGCAGCTGTCCTTTGCTTTTCCTACACAAAGATCTAAATCCTCTTCCCAGTCTCACCTTTCTTCCAAACTTCTAAGGCACACAGTGTATCTTTTACACACAGTGATTGCCCCTCCTCCATTTTCAGGTCTCTTGAGTGAATAATCATTTCCTCTCCTGAGACGAGTCATTTTTTGGGCAGTGTCACGTGTGACACTTGAGGTCTCATATTGTTCTGAACAACTCTAACTAGATTACATCGTTCTTGGTAAAATGATAATGTCACTTTACAGCTTTGTGCACCTACCAGAATTCTTCCAGTTTCAGCAACAATGCTGTCACTGGAAATAAGAACAAACAGAGCTTTCCTTGTAGCTCCTACAATACCCTCGTTATCAGTGATTTCTCCTTGAAGTGACTGGTATGATCAGTGGGTGGGCCCACTCCAGAAATTCTGTAAGACTAGTAGCACCACACAGTAAATTTTTTGTTGGAGCTGCACCCTCACACACACTTGTGGCAGGCAGGATGTGCTGAAGATGCTGGCGTAGCCCCCACTGTGGCACCAGCCCATCTTACCCGAGATGGCGAGTCAGTTTTCTGCCTTTGCACTCACACAGCAACAGGAGAGACAGAGCAGTAACTAACCAAAACAGGTGGTTTAATATCACCCTAAAGTTACCATGGAAATGACAACAAAAAGGGGCTTACACCTCGATACCAAATCAGTGTGAACGATTACCAGGCCAGACTTCAGGAGTCCAATGGCTCTTGGTAGTCATGTAACAAGGTGGAGAGTCAGGGATGTCAAAGATCTGCAACTTGAGAAAACCCTGAATTTCTCTGAATATGAGATATCTTAATTTTGTGATGTCGAAATATGGCCTGTCATACAAAAGCTACTGAGTTGATAACAGAGCTTTGTGCCTTAAAATAAGAATACCAAATTTATGCTAATATTAATTAACAGTCTGGTCTGGCACTGTATGTCTTGGCATCAGTCTTAAAGCCTAGAAGAGCTCGTGCAGCTGACAGAACGTGTGTATGAAAGATACCTGTCAGGTCATTGCCACCAAGGTGCTGGATAAGAGGTCCCTGGAGGTCTCCATTTGCTCATTAGATCTCCCCTCTTACAGCGAGGCAACACAGCAAGTGTGAGCACACAGCAGTTGCTTTATCTCACTGCACAGACACTTCCCAGGCCTCCAGCTATGCACTTGTCCAAAAGTGGGAGAAAATCTCTTGATAGACACCACTGCCAACCAAATGTAATCTCTAAGTGTAAACTGCAGTCTTAGAATAATTCAAGTATTTAAGAAATATTGGGTGGGAAGAAATACCTCATTCAGAGCAAGTTCCTGTGAAAATGAGATCAGTGTGAGGATGACTACAGTAACTAAATTGGAGCACTCCCAGCCTAAGCTGCACTATTTTCAGTGTTTAATGGAGCCCTGCCTATTTTCTCTTATAACTGACTGGGATGCTGTGTGAAAACCTGTAACACTCAAACATCTAACACAATCAGCATCTGACACAAGCAGCATCACACTGAGAAAACAAATGACAGAGTCAGTCGAAAATTCTTCCCTAGACACATATAAAAAAAAAGGTGGGAGAATGATATTCAACCCCCTTCTCTTTCTGCATGTCACAGACACAGAAGCTTTCAGGATTATTTTGATAATTCAGAGTGTTCTCTCCTCTCTTACTTATAACTTTATCTTTTATTAGGTGAACCAAAGAGGAAGATTAGAGATTCTGTTAGTCTGGGATTTACAGTTACAGTGAATTTAAACACATGAAAACCATCTGCTGCAGCATCCAAGAAGGGAATATAACATACCTAAGTTGAGAAAAAAAAAATTAGATGTGGATTTTCTGCTTTTTGTAGAAGAAAAGCTCTGCCTCTTCCTGATCTTCAGCCTCTATACAATATTTATTTATTATCAAGCTAATAAGTCAACCTTCAGAACACATTTCTGCAGTATCTGCTCACATGTTTACCCTTTTCATGTAGCAGAATTCCCTTTTCCTAGGATCTTAAAATTTCAGTTCCAAAAAGGGGACCTGGTGGAAGGAATGAGAGGAACAAATGCCCCAGCTCAATATTGCTGCTCAGCCCTTTGGGCCATGTGGCTCTCAAGTCACCTCTGTGTAATTTGAGGTGGCAATATCAGGTGGTATCTCAACGACATTTCATCTCAGTGACTCCCCCACGATTCCCATCATGGACAGGAACCATTTTTCAGAGGTTTATATTGCACAGAGAGGAAGAAATTCATCTGTGTAAATATAAGCAGTTCATCTTCTACTGTAAAAGTTTATGCATCTGCACAAGGAGATGTTACGTTGTGCTGGGGAACTGGCTTGGCATTAGAGCACAATTCCTTTCTGGAAATGACACTGGCTTCCTAGCATTCTCCTCACAGCTTTGGGGCTAATTCTGTGCAGCCTCAGGAGAAACAAGGGAAGTAAACTCCAATAATGATGGCTGTCCCCCTGCAAAGGCACAGCATTTTATGGGAAAAACTTCCCGGGATGTCCCCCTTTTTAGCTCTTTTGTTGCTTGGAAGAGTGGACAGAAGGCTGTGAAGGAGCAATAGTCTCAGTCCACCAAAATGCTTGGCTAGCTCTTTGCTTTTTAAAATCCTACTTTCTCTTTCTGAACTGTTTTGAGAAAATCTTTTAAATTATATATCTAACATCTACCTTTCTTTCTATCTTTAAATATCTGCAAATGAATGGATAGAAATTTCTGACTATTCAAAGTAAGAATCCATGTCACATATTTCCCATATTTGACTACACTTCTTTCATCATGTATGCGAAATAGCAGATTTCATAATATCATATTTCTCTGGACTGTGCACTGACCTGTGTAAAACAATCTACCAGAGAGTAATCTTCTTTCATGAAATACCAATTTTTCTGATGCCTTCAAGGCAAAAAATGTAGACAGCCCAGTTTTCAAAGTCACAGAGAAAAATATCTTCATAGATTTATGAAGGGAATAAATACAACTTTGCTAAGCAACCACTTCCATGCATTCTAATGGCAACATGTTGCAATTAATAAAACAAGCATGTCCCATACTGGGGGAAAATGCTGACCATGCCAGAATAAGTGGGCCCTTATATTGTCCAAGCATGTAAATAGATTAAGTGACAGCATAATTAATCTCAGTACATAATCAATGAGGAACAGTAAGGCCTTGTGAAAAATTGAAGACATCAGAATGAGACTGAATTTTCTCTGAGCTAAAATGTGGAGTCACTAGTCAATGAATCCTGCCTCAGGAGACTGCAACAAATACAGAGAACCAGCTCAAGGACAGCCAGAGTTGTAAATTGAGAGCTATAAAAAAATAATAATCTAACAATTGTGCCAAGGTGTTTATAATTTATAGGTTGGTGTTATAGGTGAGAAATAGGGGTTAGCAGTCTGTTATAATCTGAACCTCAGTCAGTAAAGTACTGCAGAACCTCTAAATCACCACTTCTTTCATTTCACATAGTTTAAAAACATATAATAAAACTATCAGACAAAGCCACCTTCTGTCAGGGTTTGAAGCTGGAGCTGTGGATACCAAACTGTTCAAAGTTAGAGTGCTACTAGGGAGTCCAGCAAAGGGAAGCTCTTAATTTTCCTTATATTCTTTTATTTTTCACACTGGGCACTTGCCATAAAAGTACAAAAAGCATAGGGGTCTTTTTGTTATAATTGAGGCAGGCAAGAAAATAGGAGTTCCGTTTCACATTAAATTTCAGTGTTCTCAAATTTAATTCCATTTTGATAATCTAATTCAAGGTACAGAAAGAAAAAGTTTGAGCATGCATTTAAATGGAGTGAAATTGGAACCTTTAATCCTACAGAGTGCTGAGTAACTCTGAGTTTCAAATTCCCTTCTCCCAGTGGGTGTTGAGGTCAGCGCTCACCACAGAGCAAATTGGAGCCTAGCAGGGTTCTGTTCTCTGTAAATAGGGGAGGCTGCCTCGTCGTGCTCTGCAGGGACTGAGCAGCTTTTCCAAAAGGGTTTATATATGAAGGTTTTGGGCAGTTTCTTGGACGTGACTCCCCCTTAGAGAAAAGTGAATTAAATGGAGCAACTCTACATGCATTTGCTAATAACTGGACAGACAGCAGAATAGCACTTTTACATTTTTTTAGCCATCCATCTTTCAAAGTTCCCCATACTTCCCATGAACAGACCAGTCATTATTGCCAATCAATCTTCTTATAGCCTGCACAATGTGTAGGAAGGTACTGGAGCATAGTATGTAAAGATGGTTCTATATTCACTCAAACTTTCCCTTAACTATCAAGTATTGCAATAAATACTTAAAATACTTCTAAGCAACCTTCACGATACTGTCCATTTGTCTGACATAATCACCATTTGAGCTGTAACTCATCTTCCCTTACAACTGATCTGCTGCATTCCTCTGCCATTGTGGTGTGAATTTAACCTGAACTTTGAAATACCAATTGGCACTCTGTATTCTCCCCCCATGAAAAGCTTGTGGAAAATTTTCATGATCAAATTACTTTTCCGCATGCTGTATCTTTCATTTCAATTCCAGCAATTTTTCATGTGCATTTTTCATTGTTAAATGCTCCCATGGAGGATAGTTGTAGCACTAATGGCAACTAAAAGTTACTACTATTAAAAAAATTCTGAAAACTAAAGTAGATCAGTAACACAATAAAACTGGTAGGTAGTGGGAGTGCAGCCAACCTTTTATACTGATTGAGTCCAGTGGCCTTTCTACATTCAGAGTCCTTTCTTTGAAACAAGACTAATGAACACACTGGCAGTGGTGTGACAGGCAGAAAACCTACCAGGTGAGTTCTCGGGCTGTATATTTGTGGGGGTTTGCCAGTGCTTTTACTTGCTGGGGTATTAACTGAATAGGTAAGCAAAACTGAAATATTAGACTTCTGTTGTCACACTGTTCTGTAAAAATGTTTCTCTTAGACTCTGCTACATAGCAGTCAATAAATCTCAAGGTAATGTTAATTATTCTGGTATGTCACTGGTTCCTGGATATTTTAAGAAATTGGGTTGAGTGAGGCAGTGACGTGTTTGCAGACAAGGCTCAACATTGGTTCACCCAGCCATCTTTGGTACTTCCCCTAGTACCAAAGGGCTTTGATTCCCTTGGAATACTCCGTATTGGAAGAAATTTATAATTGTTGGATAAATTCAGACCTTCTCAAGACAAAGGTTAGCTCTCCATAGCTTCAGCCTAGCAAAATGAAGGTTGAAAATGAGACCCGTAGGATAGCAGGAGAGTTGACATCTGCTAAATAGATATAGTGCTTCCCTTCTCCCAGAGGAAATAAATTGAGAGAAAACCAACCAACCAACCAACCTGAAAAATCCCAACCAAACTAACAAAACAAACCACAGATGCTGCATGCTGAGGGAATTTTTTTAGACTTAGAATTCAAACTCAGACTTAGAGTTACCCTTAAGAGTTTATCAGCAATCCAGCATCCTAGGAGAACCCTCACATACTGCAGGTGAGAAACCTTGAGCCAGAAAAAATTTATTCTCAGCTCACCTGGGCTCTGGGCTCATCTTACTTGCAGCATCCTTTAATGGAATGAAACTGTGCTGCTGGAAAGTGTGTGATGGATTTAAAATCTGCTTCTGGGGTTTATATTTTGCTGTAACTTAGGTTTAAGACAGCTAACCCAGGAGCAGAGGAGCACAGAGGTCAGCACCCGCTGCAGAGCCCACACTGAAGCACCTGCTGTTCTGACATCCTGCCAGCAAGGCAGCACAAAGCTTTGGCAAGTGCAGTTGGAAAAGTGCAAAATGCCTTACAAGTACTTCAGGAAAGAAAGTAGAAGCTGAGTGCAAATCTCTAAGAAAGACACTTTTTTGAGCAGCCTGCTTTCATCTCGAGGGAATTTAGCATTTCTGTGGACCACAGCTACTGCAGGGTTATCTCAGGAGGAAAGGTCCATGGCCTCTCAACTCTCCCCGTCAGAAGAAACACTTCCAAATTTCTCAGGAAACCAGTCAGTGTGGAATGTAAGGCCAAGTGTCACATGAACTCCATGATACATGTCAGGTAACCTTGTATATTGTTCTGGCATATTACCCACGACCTTCCACATCTGAATGGATTCACTGTACACCAGCTGGTGGAGGCAAATCTGTGTCTGACCAAAGCACAGAGAAAAAAAAAAAAAGTATGTACATAATTTTAAGTATGGATATATAATGGACATAGTATTTCAGAGAAAAGCTCCATGAAATATATGGTGTTGTGGGGCTTTTTTGCTTTCCTTTGTGAAAAAAATTAATGCAAAGTATTTATTTCACTTGACATAATATTAAGCATATGAAAATAATTTATTTCCAAACTGTCTCTATTCATTTAGCTATTAAAAGCTTTATTTGTGAAATTGTCATTCCTTCACATGTTCTCAGCATAGGTAACTGCAAATATGAATATTATACAGAAGCTGTTGTTTTAAAATGTTGCCTACAGAGGAACTGGATTTAAGGAAGAAATTACAAGTCTGTCAGAACTGGGAATGAGGTGATGCTGCACAGAGTTCCACGACCATAACCTTGAAACCTTTCAGAATTCAAATTCAGACCCCATACATGCCTCTCTTATGGACAGCTCCACTTCTCAGAAGGCTTCAGGCTCTTAGTAGGAAGCTCTCTGCCTGTATGCCAGAGCCAAAGCCACAGCTGTGGTTTAGCAGCATAAATCCAGACTTGGGCTGCATCCAGGACAGGTTACATCACCCAAGGAATCTGCTGCATCTTCAGTAGATAGGTTTGTTCTCTCCAGGAGAAAAACAGCTATTTGACCTGTATGCATATTTCTGTACGACTTTCCATTTGCCAATATTTTCATCTTTTGCCTGAAGAAGGGAAGTGCTGAACACCTGCAGAAAAGCTTCCTCCAGGTCAGCCCTGGCAAACTAAGAATGGAAAGTTATAATGTGGCAAACAGGAAATACATTTCCAAACTTGTCTCATTTTAGTTCAATAATCTTCTTAGCATATGAACTAAATTTGTGTGGGGGTTTTTGGGATTTTTTCCCCCTAATCTCATTATAGGTTCATGAAAACAGGAAATTGCCTCCATTCCATCAGATCGATCTGCTTGCACAGAGCATGATGCTTCTCTGTGGTTGCTTCTGTGGGTATTAGCATGAGGTGGGACTTTTCTTTTGCCAGCAGATTTGCCCAGAACACGTGGCCTTCATACAGAGTCAGGATGTGCACACCCCACACCCTGGGGCACTGGAATGAGCCAGCAGGATCAAACCCCTCTGCTGATCCAGGGGGTGGGACATGCACACACCCAGCTGCTCCAGGGGATGGGATGTGCACACACCCAGCTGTTCCAAGGGGTGGGATGTGCACACACCCAGCTGTTCTGGGGGTGGGATGTGCACACACCCAGCTGTTCCAGGGGGTGGATGTGCACACACCCAGCTGTTCCAGGGGGTGGGATGTGCACAACCCAAGCTGTTCCAGGGGGTGGATGTGCACACACCCAGCTGTTCCAGGGGGTGGGATGTGCACACACTCAGCATGCCTGCTGGGCTCTTGGCCCTGTCACAGCACTGTGCTGGCCCTGTCCTTGCCCTTAGCACTTCAGTGATAAAATAGTGTTGATGCTGTCAGGAATAATTTGCCCCATTCCCTCTCTAATACTGGAAAGTTCCTCAATGAGAAATTCTTCTTTGGAAATTCCAGCAGAAGAGCTGGAATTACACTTGAGTACACTGGAACCACATTGACATAGGAGAATATATGCATGTGTGCGTGTGTGTATATATATATGAATTTGTTTTTGATGAAATTTAAAAAAATACTGTTTTCATTCAATCTAAGATCACTTTGAGGGGCAAATTTTCAGCAAAAATTTAAGCATTTTCAAGTGTCTCATTACAAAATGAAAGATCTAAGTTCCATCCATCATAATTTCACCATATTGTTTGAAAATCATCTTTTTTAATGAATCTGAAACTGATAAACAACTTGCATTTGCCAGTAATTTAATCTTGAATACATTATAAAGAAAATAATGTCTTTAGGAAGCCAGCTTTCTTTCTGTCTAAGTTTGAGAAGACATCTCTTACCCCTTTCATGCAATGAACAATATTTCTTTCCACGAACAATTTTTACCTTCCATACAGATCTGAAACCCTTCTGTCCACACAGCACCCACCTGTCAAATGGGCTTTGCTCAAAAAACTTTTTAAAATATAGATATATATTTCCTGTTAAAAGTAATTTCTATAAACTGAGCATTTCTAAATCAACATTAATTTAGTCCAAGAATTGCCTTTTTGGTTAAAAAGTCTGGCAGGCTACAATGATTCAGAATACTATATATATATATATATATATAT
>VZSE01013368.1:1449700-1479935 GCA_013398275.1 Promerops cafer | reverse complement strand
TATATATATATATACTATCAGATGATTGATCACTGCCTGCACATCTATGCCCTGTCCTTCTCTTCTACCTACTCATGTGCTTATCTGACAATATAAATCATCTTGCTTTTTACAGTGAGTCTTATCTCTTTCCCTTAAGCCCAGGAGAAAAAACTTCAGAACCACACCAATAGAAGCAATCTGGAAGATGCCAGCTGCATCTCCTCTGTCCGGGCAAAGCCCACGTGGCTCACTCTTGTGTGCACTGAGCACCATCTGCCTTTCCTCGATGTGCTGCAATCTGGCCACAGTTTAAGTGAAACCAGCACTGAGAAATGTCTGACACACAAGAGCTTGAGGCTGAGCCTTTCAAACCTCCCTGCAAGCCTTGGCCACCTCTGCCCTCCAGACAGGCTTGGAATGCAACTCTTCCCTCTAGCAGCAGCAGTTCCCAAAGCCTGCACACTCTGAAAACACCTGGGCACTCTGCCTTCCCTCCTGGGCACTGGTGAGCACCAGTCCCTGAGGTGGGACTGGCACCACATCCACTCATGCATGTTTATGTAGGACCAGCTATGGTTTCTCCAGCTTCAGAGGAGAGGGTCCGTGCATATCAAAAAGCACGATTTGGCTTTGTGGACTGAGAAGCTCTTAATAATTAAAATGACACACAGACACAGGTGTGAGTACTCAGTAGCATACAGGGGGAGCAGAGAGAGGACATCAGTGACTATACACCTGCACATCTACTCACTTCACAGCATCCTTTCTGTATAGACAGTTTTCTCGCAGTGGAAAAGAAAGAAATGTCAATTAAACAAACTTCTGGTCCTCCTTTAGTTGGTTGAACACTTGCAAGAATAAAAACAAACAGAATGGATGGTGTGGAAACTTCTAAAGCACATGTTACTTCTGGTGGGGAATAGCTAATTGTCAACACAGAATGTGTATGAAATATTGATTTAGTTTGTGCAGATAGGGAAGCAAGTCCCAACATAGTTTCATCTGTTCTTAAATATAAATGAAAAAACAATACATTTCCTCTAAGGTCACTGTGAGAACAGAGGATCAGCTGAAGCATACACAGCTTGTGATTTATATTCAGAACCTACCAGCAGCAAGAAAAGGGAGACTGATACCATCATCTTACAATCAGCTTTTGGATCATGTTGTGCATCTGAGAATGCCAGCAGAGTCCAAGGTTGTTTCTCTGCATTCAGCAAACCAGTCTAACTCAACAATCAAATGTCCTTTTCTACCCTTCAGTGCATGCAGCCACCTATAATACTATTTTATGTAGCCATTAAAAGTATGCAGGGACTAATTATCACATTTTTTGCGTGTCTTTCAAATACCAGTAAAAAAGTGCAAAGCCTTTAAAGAGAGGAGATGCACATGGCCATGGAAGTTTTTCAGGAATCAGGACAGACCTGTAATCACTCATCACATGAAGAGATAATTGAGAGTTTAACTGTGTGTTCAGAACAAACAGCTCTGTGTGGGGAGGGGGAAGGGTGCAAAACTGCTCCAGCCATTGACAAGAGTGAAGAACACTTTCATAGAGGGCAGCAATCAAGTTAATTTGATAGGTAGCTCTGGGAGCCCCGTGGATACTCGGAAGGCTTAGCCAACAAGATTTCATCAAGGTTGTTAGTTGCCTCTCCATCTGCTTCACAAGGAACTCTTGGCAAGCTTAACTCTATTTCCAATTGCTAGAGAGACAATTTCAACCTCAGGATGAAAGTAACATTGGTCTTTCCTTGCAGTCCATAGCATAGTAACTTAATTTTCATATAATTTTCCCTGCTGAGGTTGAGTTTGGGAGCAGAATTCACATAAAGTTTTCTCACAAAAACACCAAGCAGTTTATAAGACGAATATTAAAATTAAAAACATAAAAAAGTTCAAAACTAACTGCAAAACATGATTGGTTTTGTGGTGGGTATTTTTTTTTCCTTTTAAGTCAAAGGCAAACAATTTGCAATGAATAATTTATCTGACATGTTTGGGTTTTTTTTTTAATAGAATTTCCTCTGGTAGTTAGTTCCAACCTCAGGTACATTCCATTTTTAGGCAGACAGCTTTCCTAAAAATTAAGCCACATTCTGAACTTTCTTGGCATGTTCAATACTCCAGAGTCAGAGAGTGCACAGTAGAATAGAAATGAAGGCATGCACATCTTCAAGTTTAAATTTAATATTAAGCTTCTGTGAGTGTACCCTCATAAAACTTTGAAGTGTATTCCTTCCCCTGCTCTCCCCTGAGGAACTGACTAGCAGAACAGAACCATGTGAATGCTCATGAAAAGGAGGAGCACGAGAAAAGCAAATTAACTCAATGCAGTTCTTTGAACTAAAAAGAAAAACATTTGGCAAAGTCTGGATTTAGGATGTGACACTGCAGCTTTACAAAATGGTAAAGAGCAGAAATTCAGCTATTCTCAAATGTGCTGAGTAGAATGTCTATCTGCATGCTCATCATCCAGCAAGCTGAAGCAAAGATAATCTTGCTTGCTCAGCCCTTGTTCAGATTTGCCATTTATAGGAGTGGAGTTCAAGTGGCAGGAAGCCTCATGCTGTGTCCCTGTCTTGGTGGTCCCTCTGCCTTGCGTGGCTCAGGCTGAGAGCCCCTTGGCCACTGTGCTGACCCTCCCAGCTCCTCAGCGGGATGGCCGAGGCAGCCCAGCCCAGCCCAGCCCCACTGCAGAAACAGAGCCAGAGGTACAAAGTGCTGCATCATTTAAGCTGGCTACAAACAATAAACAACCTGAGAAAGAGTGTGCTGGCCCCAGCTCCCTCAGGTGCTGCTTCCACCTGCTCTGTGTAACTTCTCTCGGGCACAGCTCAGCATCTTCCAGACCTAGCAGGGCACGCACTCCCTGCTTGGGCCCCTTTCATATGCAGTGCAGTCTTTCAGTGCAGCTCCATTCCAAACAAAACATCAATCAATCAATCACACAGCTTAGAATCACAGAACCGCAGAATCATTAAGGTTGGAAAAGAGCTCCAAGGTCTTTAAGTCCAAGCTCTGACCAAACACCACCACATCAACTAAACCAAAGCACCAACTGCCACGTCCAGCTTGCTTTCCTGGGCTGTGAAAACCTTCATTACAAACACAAACCAAACTTAATTCAGGGATACCTAAATTTGCCTCAGGTTCACTCTGTGTGCAATGGCAGTCTTAGATAACAGAAGCACAGCTCACGAGTAATTAAAATCATATTGATTTTACTCAGTATCACAGTGATGTTATGAGTAAGGTTAGCCTTCTTATAATGGAAAGAAAATACTAAGTGGCTGTGTGAATAAGATAATTTCACATTCTGTAAGATATCATCAGAAATTACAAAAAAAAGGATTTCAAATCAGTCTGGAGAAACAGATGTTTTTGAGGGACTTTGGCTGATGCATTTAAAAATAATTTAACCCAATAAATACACAGATATAATTCTTTGCTGAGCCACAGAAAAAAGCTGGGATGTCTCAATGCACTCATGCACAAGGAGCACTCATCCTGCTTTCAAGTTGTGATTTAAGGGGAAAAACGCTTATAGAAATTCCTCCCTCCCTCTCTCCTTGCTCCCTAAAGTGCAGGTGGCTGTTCCTGCCTGTCCTGCTCATGCTGCCTGTCCTGTGCTCTGCACTCAGCCGGTCAAAGCAGCCAACAAAGCCCATCACCAACTCTGCAGATTTCCTCAGGATATTGCTGGAGGATAGAACTGTGTCTGGTGGCTCTTTAGGTGCTGCAGCATTCTTCCGATCTGGCAGAGGCATGACAAATTTGCAAGTCAACATGTTTTAAGATGGATTATCCTTTTCAGAAAATGTCTGCAGGGATGGTTTGGGAAAAAAATCCTTTAAAAATCTTGTTCCTGCTTTGCTTTTCACACTAAACATGAGAAGAAATTTTCAGAGAGGATTTCTGCATTCATAGCTAATGGGGGACAGGATGATATAAGGTCATATCCCATTTATAAGAAGGGTTAAATAGCCTTTTAATTTGTTTTATATTCCACATAAAGACGTATTTATATGTACACACATTCCAAATATTATGGAGATAAACCTGTAACATCTATCTTTCCACCTTTAGAATATAATGTGAGGAGAATTTTTCAAAGTTCTGCATCACTGCAAACCCCACATATTTCATAAAGATGATTAACCACTGAAGAAAGCTCCCAGCAATTTAACAGATACAAGCGAAAATTTAATGCCTTGGAGGCATATCAGATGTTGGAGGATAGCTTAACTACTGAATTATCCACTAACCTTCTCTTCCAGCTCTGCCTTGGGGATACTACAAAAGATGTTTCAAGAATGAGATAGAAGGCACTGAAGGAAAAGCCATGTTAAAAACTTTTAAGGAGTGGCCTAGATCTTGACCTTATCTAAATTAGCTTGGACTTGCATAAGATGGGAAAAGGTTGATGTGGGGGAAAAAGAAGATGATAATGATCAAGTGTCTTGACTTGCAGACAGGCAATAAATCACTTCTATTGAACATGCCATGAATGACAGCAGAGAGTCTCAGACCTGAGAAGGAGTCTCTGGAAACATTGTGTCTTCTGAGTCAGCTGAAAGGAAAAAAAGGCTCCTTGTATAGGCATTGTCTTCCTAATTTGCAGAAAGGTAAATAAACATTTTTCTCAGCTTTCAGTTACAACAGAAAATACAAGCCCCAAACCTTCTGGACAGCCACACAGTCAGCAAATCGCCTCTCCAGTCAAAAATTTTTCATTTGCTATTTCCTTGAGGAACACAGTACACTGCCCAGGGCTGACCTCTAGGATTTAAAAGAAATTCCTCTATCGACATCTACTGATTTCCCTGCAAACTCAGCTAAGCCCGGGGCCTGTCTGAAGAGAGGAGTGAGCCCTGCTCCGCCCCGGTGTGCGACAGGGGGTGTCCCAGCCCTCGCAGGGACAGCAGGCTCTCCCTGCCCGGGCTGAGCGTGCCCGGGGCACTGGGCTGCCCTGCAGATGGGCACAGGCACTGATGGCAGAAGGAGCACAGCACGCGTGGGCAGTCCCTTGCAGCAGCTGGGACACTCAGGATGGTTGTTGTGATGCCAGTTTGGGTTTTGCCTTTTTTCTATGTTCTCTGTATTCTTGGCACATATGTTGGTAGCTCTGTAGCCTACTGTAGTAGTGACTAGATTTCCCAGTTATTTTCCATGGCCTTTCCTTAGGCAGAAAGACAAAACAAATTCCAGAGCTCCAGGCCCTGGGAGGTACGAGGCCCCTGTGCTCTCTTGGTTACCTGGGAACCAAGGCCAAGAAAAGTCTTCAAGATAGGTTCTCATGGACAAAGTACAACTAATACCAAAACGGGGGCTCCAGGAAAGGGGCTTGACCTGGGGAGAACTGCATCACCACTTGTCCTCCTAATTGGTGCTTTTTATAAATTATGTTAATTTCCTAAAATCTATAAAAATATATTCACCCCTGGAGGGGGTGGGCTTTTGTGGACATCTTTCCATAACTGCTCCTGAAGGCCTTCAAATAAAGATCCCCTTTTATATTTCCTCCTTACTAAAATTATCTCAATCTTCATTTCCTGGTTAGGAAAAAGGCAACACTTGCAGTCAGCCATACCCACATCTATCACACCTGATGGCTCCAACAAATATAGCTGGGGACCTTTGCTCTTAAGGTCCTTCTTCCTGTTATTTTCTTCACAAAGGAAAAGCCTTAGTTAAAAAGAAAGAGAACAGTGCAATCATTTCAGTGACCTTGTTCATACAAGCCAGTATTTTTAAACACAGATTTTAAGTCTAACCACAAACTTTGCAGAAGTAATCTCCTGCTGTTGCCCTCTCCAGTTTTTCCTACTTTCTTGCTGCAAGAAGAGAGGAGTCAGAAGCCTGCATAAGATCACTCTGCTGTTGCAAACTTTAAAAAGCATCAAACAAACAAACAAAAAATATTTCAAATAAAGCCCAACTCAATGCACACAGCTTCAATAGAACAGTGCATGTATTCTGAAGGCTCTTAAAGTTTGTATTATATGCTTTACAAATGTGAACTGCTTAGTTCTTACACTTCATGGGATGCAAAGGCCTAAAGGATTTATAGATTAATTCACTTGATATTTTAGTTTTTTGAGAAGGATAGGGAGGATAAAGGCTTACCACTTACAAAAATAAGAACAAAAAGACCAATGGTACTCATTCTACTAAATCAACCAGAACAGTTTCCACATGGGTGTACAATACATTTGTGAGTTGCTAAAGGAAAGATGGGTTATGACCTCTATGATGGGAGTATTTAGAAATAAATATCCCCATCTCCCTCTCAGGGGTTTCTGAAAGTGCAGGTAGTGTTTGTTTATATATGTACCCTAAAAGTTTTCTGCACCTTCTTTTTTTACTGGTCATGTTTTCTTTTTTAGACTTGCAAATTGAGTTGTGCTTGTAAAAATCTCTCAATGCATCTCAGAGTCATGTAACAGTCTAAAGAGAAGTTCTGCCTTACAGGTGGCATAATCAAGTTTTCTCAGGCCTTTTTCTCCTCCTCAGCACATTGAGTAGGTTTGAACCTTTGCCTCACCTCATTAATTAGTTCAGTTCTCCAGACACACTGAAAACTCCATGCTTGTCCCAGGCAGCCAGCCTCCAAGAAAACAAAGGACAAGTTCAAGCCCTTCTCTCAGGTTCTTTCTTAAAGGTCTGTCAATCTTCTCCTTCTGAGGTGAATCCTGGAGTCTTTAGGGACCTCATACCTACCCTTTTCTGTCAATGTTCTAAACATCTCATCTGTCTTTCAAGTATTTCCTTTTCCTTTTCATTTAACTGTCTGTTCCCCTTGTACTCCTGCCTATGCTCTAATACCTCTATAGTAAATTCTCTAACTTATTCTTCACATAATCTCCAGTACTCCTTCCTGCTCTTGAATTCTCTTGGCCCCTCAGCTTCCAGGGCACATTCTCACAGGTCTGTGGCCAAAGTCCCAGCCCAAGGTTTTCCAGCCTCATTTCACTATGGACATCCAACAGCCAGCTGCCCTCACTTCAAGCTTCCTCCACTCCTCTTCACTCTCTGCAAAGAGACTCACATCTCTTTGCTCTCTCTGTTTGTACATCTAACACTGGCTGGGGTCTGGGCTACTGCAGGGACAAGTCTTCAATCTCCTGCAACACTTTTGAAAGGACAAGCAGTATCTTCTCCCATTTTTCCCACACACAAACCCTGCTGCATGTGCATCAACAGGCCAGGCTCTCCTCACTCTGATTTCCAACACCTTGCCATCCAAAGCCTGGAACTCATTTCATCAGCCTTCAGTATTCTGTGGGAGCATGAGATATCTGTAAGAAAATGACTGCTCCGGAAAAACTTCAGAAAATTTAACTCAAAGGCAACAAGCTTTGTTTACATTTCCCAGTCTCAGGAAAGCTTTCGGGTATTTGCTCGTGGGCTGCTGTCAACAAAGGGGTACAAAACATTTGTCGCCCATCTGCTAAAAGATTATTAGTGGCAGTTTTTTTTTAATCCATATTGTGACACTGTACTTTACAAACTGTTCACACAATTCCACTTTTTTACTCTTCAGGCTTTTAATCTTTTTTCTGTCTCTCAGGGAAGGAGAAGAATTCCAAGTCGAGAAGAAACTGTGCATAGAAGGCAGGTCCAACTGCAATTACTCACACAGTGGCTGAACATTCTAATCAAATGCTGAATACCTGAAATTTTTCAAGTTTTTAGATCTTAATTTCACAATTATTCCTCTACTATATGCATACTTTCTATGCTTGCAAAGAACCAGGCAAAAGATATTACCAATGGAATAAAGGATTTGTAGGAGATTGTTGAACAGTCCTATTAATAATATAAAATAAGTCTAAACCACAAAGCAATTTTGTTGACTCACGGGACATTAAACATGCCTTATTTAAAGCCTTTTTACTTTTTATTTCTGAGTTCTCCTTCAAATAATTTTTATTGTCTGATTTAGAATAATTCAACATAAGATATGAGTTTTCCAGCTAGGAAGCCATTACCAATTCAAACATCAAACTGACTTTGCTTCCAATATGCAAGCAAGTGAACTTAGCTTATTAAACTTTCTTTAAGCTAGAAATATTTTATAGCCCAAGAATAGCTGTTTAATACATTAAATTCTTTTACTGCTATAAAACTTAGATGGCTTATGCACCATCTATTTTAGGTTCAGGGCATGGATAGACAGATCCTAGATCTCCTGCCTATAAATATGAGCCAAATACATTCTTATGCATTATCTGAAATAGAGTGCCTGCACAAAATCTTTAGATAGACACAGAAGTTACTCATACGTTTTTCTCACCTGATTGCATTTAACCCTCAAATGAACTGAAAGAGATTATATGCTGAGATGGCTGGTTATTTTCTGATAAGAAACTGGGGTTTGGTGGAGCATCTTAAATGTTAAAAACCTACATTTTTCACAGGAAAATTTTTGACAGTTTTGATAGAAAAGGCTTCCCTGATCTAGAATGGAATTGCAGACAGAAAGACAACTGCTGTTGAAGACTCACTCCACAAAAGGCTCCAATCCTCTGGTAATCAAGTCTTGACCATGGGCCCAGCTTAGCCCAAGTAACGGGCTCATTTCAGCACAGGACTAAAGGGCTGATCAGGAAGGTATATATATATGTATATATTTATATGGAGCTGCACACATTTATTCAGAATTTCACCTGAAGATCAGGTCTTCATGGCAGCTAGAAAACTTTGTCTTTTGGCATGATTTCCAAATCCGCAGCATTCCTGGCTATAATGGAGAGCCAAGGGGACAGGAATCACTACTTGTCTGCAACCATCCAGACAATAGGTTTTTTAAAAGCAAAAAGAAGTAAATTTATTTTTAGAAACAAATCCAAATGGAACTCGTATAAGCATACCTGCAAGCACATGTATATATTCTAGGGTTAGCACAGATATATGCATAAGAGAACATGAAATGTCCTTGAAATTTTTCCAAAACTTACAAGGTTTTAAGGAATATTTATAGGCATATAGAAACAAAATACACACAAGTGATAATTTATTTTTCTTTTCATTTTTCTTTGTACTGATATTCGAGCTTGTGAAATTTTAGTGGCTAGTATTTTTGCATGAATGGCCACTGGGTGCCACTGTTCTGCTGCATAGAAAAAGAGCTGAAACAACACTTTTGTTGCAGCAATAAGTTTTTTATTATTAAAGTATGTATACTACTGCTTCACATACCCATCTTTTAGAAATGGCACTGCTGCACAGTTCATAGTGAGCTTTTTCATAGCAGAACAATAGGAAAACTGGCACTAAGAGACTGGAAAACGTGTTTAAACTCAACGGGCAATATAACCTAGAAGAAACTGTCTTCAACAGTTTATTTTCTTCTTAATAAATAGAGACTTGTTATCCAGCTTCAGGTTTGATACTCATTTCCTGAATGACCTTGTGGAACTCACTGGGAGCTGTTCCTGCCCAGCTGTGCACAGCTGCTTTTCCAGTACACAAACATGTATGTCAAATGTTCAAATGTACATGGAAACAGGATCTAATACTGAATTGGTTTCTAGAATACACAGCGTGTGTGCAGCTACAATAACTGCACAGATAATTGGTGCATTTCTGAATGTGGAAACCACATCCTTACATCCTCTGAGCCTTATTTTCTTCTGTTAGGAAATGGGGTCAACAACGAGTATGCAATTTATGGCAAGAATAACACCGCAGGGACGGACTTTTATACAGCTAATAAGAAGTTTGGGCCTGTGTAAGAAGTAGCCTCAAGAAGCTGAAGTCCAGCTGGAGTGGAACTTGAAGCTTTAGAAGTAAGCAGTATCTCATGCTGGGAGAGGACAGAGGGTAGTGTTATATGGGTCTGACTTGCCACGTCCCACCCAAGTAAATACAACTGCAGTAGTAAAAGCCACCATTTGTTCCCAGCTGTAATATAAATATATTCAAGGTCTAAATAAAGCTCCCAGAGGTCAATGAAGAAAGGCAATTTCAAATGCTGCCAGTCCAAAGCACTAAGTTATAAGCAAAAAGAGAAATGGTGGAAGACTGAGTTCCTTGCAAGTCCAGAAGATAGACTTCAAATATCAGAAAGAAAAGAGCAGCCTGAACTACATTGTAACACCTTTATACCAAATCAGAAAGATCTTTCCAATCATGCAGTTTTCAACTTTTCAAAAAAAAAAAATTATAAGAAGGAAAATTTGTTGAAAATTGACATATAATTGAGACAATTATCTTAAATAACTTTCCTTTATCTTTATAACATGTTATACTGCCCAAATGTGGACTGACAGCTATTCATCGCATTGCTCTGGTGCATACTTGAAAGAATTTCAGAGATGCTAAATGACCTTAGAAAGACATTTTTAATTACAGAGTAAAGCTGGTCTTAATCCACTGCAGAAGCTAAAAACCTATCATGTTCCTCCAGAATAATTTTGAAGAAGTGAAGAGGACACTGGCCATGTTTTCTATGTTTCTACATATGACACTCTCCAGAATCTTGTTATTTTTAAAGCAATTCAGAACTCCACAGAAGATGTTGTGTCCATTTAAGTACCTCACAGGATTTTGAAAGTACATTAGGAAAGATCTGAAGAATGTTTCTTATATCTTTCTTTATTATCCAAGGCAATACTTCTGTGTTCCCATGTAAGATCAAAACAATTTGGTGTTATCATTTTTAGCACTCTTTGACACCCTGCTGAGCCCATCATACTTGTCCAACCCACTTCCTTTCAGTCACTGACAGCTTCTAATTAATTCCCTGCCCTTAAATTCCCTCACCCATCCTCTGCAGTGTGGCCAGTCCTCATGGAGTTCACCCATAAAAAATCACACAGGGCAATAAATAGTTTGAAAGGAGTCCTGAGCTGCCCTCTAGGTAGCCAGGCACCCACCTGTGTCAGTCACTCAGCAACCGAGACTGGGAGATGACAAGGTTGTCTGCACTTCTTACCTTTCATGTTTGGAGTTTAATAGGAGGTAAAAATTGGTTTCTGTCTGATGCTGACTGCCTTCCCTCACCTGAAATGACCAGCTCAAGTACAGTACAGGGAAAACTGTTCCACTTCAAGGAGCTGTTGGGCGAGGGTCAGAGCGCAGCAGAGACGGACGCGACCTCAGGGCACTGCCAGCTGTCCTTGCTACAGTGAGTGGTTTGGAAACAGCTTTACTGGAGACAGTAAAGGTGAGTGTTATGAAAACTAGAGAACACTCCTAGGCTTAGATAATTTGAGTGCACCCGAAAAGTTGGAGGAAACAATCTAACCTGATCACAGTCTAAAGTGAAAAATATCCAGCCCATGTTCAATACCGCACTTTGTAAACATGGCAAAACAAAAGAACTGGCAGCAACAAGCACAGAAATTTTTATGATTATTAAAAAATTATTTTCCATCATGGTTTACAAAGTGCTATTATTGTGAAAGGGTTGGGACACATTTGCAGTCGTTTTTCTCTCATTATAATCCTAAACCATGACAACAACACACAAATGTGCATTGAGTATAAAGGCCATAAAGCCAGATACCCATCTGAAACAAACCATGCTGAGATTAAATGTATTTTCAATTAATATTCATATCTGTACCCTGTACCCTAGTCAAGTGATCTTGCAGCACAGCCTTTATTTTAAAGCAGACAGAAGATACAGATATACAGTAAGAGAACATTTCATGCTTTGCTAAAACAGAGGCAAACATATGGTTTTCACATCCCTAATTTCATTACAGCTCAGCTCTTCTCAGCAATAACTGTCTCTCCCATAATACTTCCAAATGCCCTGAAATACTCTAAGTGAATTTGGTAACTAGCAAACTGCTGTGTTTGTCTGTTCATTAGCATGAACTGTCTTGTTTCACTTGCCTATCACGCCAATGTGATAAGGCATAATGCAGTGCTACACGCTGTAACAAGTCAGAAAAAATTTTAAAGGCCACATGTTTGGCTTTATACTTAATTCTCAACAGCCTGTCTATTGTCCATTACACAGCCCAGGTAATTTAATAGCCCAGCTGCTCAAGAAGAAAGCGAAATGACAACTTTTTACAAGTTTAGAAACTTGTATTGTTGTCATTTATCTGTGAATGGGTCTCCATATGTAGACATTTATAAGGACTTTTTACCATCTTTTGCAGAAACTAATGCTCACGGCTTTCAAGAACTTCTAATAAAATTTAATATAAAACATTAAAGACCTTGGCAGCATTTAAATATCCAAATTCACAATTGTTGAAGTGCTTGAATGCTGTGAGAGCTGCCCAAGTGCTGGAAACAAAGCTTGGCTGTGGGAGCATGAACAACAAAATTTCTGTCTCAAAAGGCTCAAAACCAAAAGTCAATCACCTTTCCGATGAAAAGGTGAATAGATAACTATTATTATTTGACATCATATGACATTGTTGCTATCGTGCAGATGTTCTTGTCCACAACTAGCCCAGGGCCTGGAGGAGAATATGGCCCTCGACATTTTCCCAAGCAATTCCCTATAGGGAGTAAATTCCAGCTGTGGGAAAACCTTGCTGAGGATGGAAGGGAGGTTTCAGCCTGCCAGCATCCCTCATCCCTCCTGGGCTTACAGGCACCAGGAATGCCTTCCAGCCCTGCATCAATTGTGCTCATCTGCTACAGCAGCACAAAACAAACACTCTAAGGTAGCAATTCTCACCCTGACCTGAGTCACACAGCTGGTTTTACATCACCTAGTTCTACCCTTTTCCAAACCTGGCAGCTTGCTCAGGAAAGATCAGTGCTTAGATGCAGAACATTCCTGGGGGAACCCAAAAATAGTTCCTAGAAAGCAGATAGTGCTCAACCTGAAGCTACACCTGTATCAGAGATGAGTCATTTTATCACCACTTTACATATCCTGCCAGGCAGGCTGAGGTGAGGGCACCTCTCTGATCTCATATTCCTTCTGAAGTGATAAAGAGGCTCTCATGCTGTAGGTTTAACGTGTGAAATATTTCTTACCTTAAAAACTAAAGTATATATATAGATATGGATCAAAATTAGGAAACACTAATACACCTGATCTCTTAATCCCATTTTCCCTTACTCAGGACAATTATTTTATGCTAAAACAGCAAGGCCTGACTCTTGTCATCAGAAGATACCAGGCCAAGCACACCTGGGCTCTCCAGAGTGCCAGCACAGCCCTGCATCCACCATGAGAGTGAGGGGGGAAAGAGGAAGGCTGAGCCTCCCAGCCTCCCACTGGGGCACCTCTGCTGGGGAGCACCAGCTTTTGTCACCAGTTCCACTTTCAGATTATCTCTTTCAATCCTGTTCCAGCTTTTCATTTCTGTTGGCTACACTTTTACATAATCTTGTATCAGCCTGGGGAGTGGCTAATAATTTTATTTTTTTTTTTAATCTGTTTCCTTCTTGTAGCATTTTTTTTTTTTTTTTTGTATTAAATAAAAGTAGTAACACACACAGGAAGGGCTAAGCCTAATATAATTGTTTTCATAGTTTGGAACTAAATACAATAAGAAGCATCCAGGGAAATGAATGACCTTTACTTCTGTAAAATTTAAATAAATAAAATAAGGTAATTTGGTGCCAGCCAAAATGTATTGCAGTTTACCCTTTATTGAAAATATTCACCAAATTACATTGTGTGGCTGCTTGATCAGGTACAGATTAGAGGTCATCAGAAGCTCTACGAATCACTGTGTTCTGGGATAGGAAAGGAGAAAAGTTATAGCACAAAACCCACAACCAAACAAACAAAAAAATCCCACAAAAGCCCCAACCAAACAAATAATCAGAGTAATAGTATCCTAAAAGTGATAATCTCTGGCCCTAAGTCCTACATTTATTTATTCCAGCTGAAAACCTCTTGTTGAACATTTGCATGCAGGAAAAGAGCCTGGTTGATGATGATTATGAAGCACCCATGTATTATTAATAATTTTAAATATCTGTGGCACACACAGAAGCTTTTCATGTGAGGCATAAACAGAACCTGCTTCTCTTCAAAAAGACATTTTACCTTCACATAATAGTGCACTGATGGTTTTGCCAAAGAAATGTTTTTGCTTACACCTTACAGAAGCCTTACATCCAACCACCACAAATGCCTACATGAGCAGAATCTGAGATATTCAAGGATATTGTGAATGCAAGGCAGCCAGTAATGAACATTTTACTTTTAATTGAAATATATATCTATCACTTGTAAAATCCATAAATCATTCCAACAGAAGAAAGAACATTACATGAAGAATTTGATGCACTTCAAACTAAAATAAATGCATCAACTATTAAAATAAATGCGTGTATTACAGGAAAAATTGATCAAAATCAGATACAATATTTTATTCACCAAATCAGACACATCCCTGTTGGATCACTGCTTATTCAATGCAGGACGAGATGCATCGTCTATCAAAACAGATATCTCCTACAGTAAATCAAATCCATGTAATTCAAATATGTCTCCTACTGAATCAAAAATATCACCCAATACATCAACTATGTGGCACCAAATACGTGGCATTTTAAAGAATTACCAAGCAGAATGCCTCTAGATGTAACAAAGATAATGTTTAAATTAAAATTTATTTTGACAAAGAGATAGTATTCCCAGACTCCCTCAAAGGCTGATTCCTGGACTAGGGACTGTTGTTATATTAATGTTTCCCTGGAGCATCCTTTGTTTAAGGCACCTTGCTAGGATGAAGTGCTTTCCCCATCCCAGCAGAAAAGGAGGGCTTTCATTCCCTTTGGTCCACTCCCCAAACCTCTGACATCTGGACCAGCCACATGTAGTCCCCAGCTCCTCAAAGGGGAAGGGCCAGCCTTTTCCAACACATTCAGAACACCACAGCCCATGTACCATTAAATATAGAGATGCAAATATTATCAACATCAACCCAAAAATCACGGATGGTCACCATGAATCACCCAACAACCAACTAATGGGCTGATCCTCCACAGTATTTTTTGATTACATCCTCATGTAGCACAAAACCAAGTCAATGCTTAGCCCAAAAGTGCATAGATGGCCTCCTCAACACATTGCCAGAGTGGAAGGAGATGCCAAATGTTGATATGGGCTGGAAAAACCAGTCAGGAAAGTTAGGGAAATGTTCTCCAATATGCAGATGTCAGTCCTGGCTTGGGAAGCTCCGGAGATGTTGACTCAGATGCTGGGACAGTAACCTTGTGAACTGTCCATACCGAGCTTCACTGCATTTTAAACCTTTGCCTGAGCAACAGGCAGACACAACTGACAAAGACATAATGCTGTGCTACACTGGACCTCAGACAGCCATTTTCATAATCTCACAGACTGTCCCTGACCCCGTATTCTTTCCTGGAATTTGGTGTCCCCATCAAGGCTGGGTATAGGTAACTAATTTGTTTTCAAGCCTCAGAAGAGCCTTTTCTGCAGGCTCAGTGCCTAACTCACTGTGTGTCCCAGCTAGGAAAACTCTGTGTGACACAGAGGGAACAGTGTCCTCCATTTCCACATTCACTCAGCTCCCAGGGAAGAAGGGACACCACTGGCTGGCAGGTGAGATGCTCCACCAGCCTGATGTGGTGAGAATCAATCTTTCCTTACTGTGCTGGGGGCTCTTTGGGTGCTGGGTTTGAGCACACTACCGAGTATGGGAGACTTTGTGCCTCTCCTTTTAAAGGCAGTTTAATATGCAGCAAAAAGAGGGGATGAACTCTAAGGTGAGAAGGGAAGCTGAGAGCACAGAGCCTGACATTCCAGTTGTGGCAGAGAAAGAAAGGCAGATTTGTTTTCCTCTCTCTGCTCCCAATAAAGGGAATTGACGTCTCAATTCTCAGCAGTGCTAAGAAATGAGCATTCAACCGAACTCAGGTTAAAACTGACCTCACCTGATATTATAAAGACCATCAGGATCAGATTAAGTCACCTTCAGTGTCAGAATGTTTAAAATAGAGTCTGATTAACTCAGACAGCTTGAATATTTTTCAAGGATCACAAAATTTTTTCAACTAGGACACCCCCAAATTGTGATTTTAGCTTATAAATTAGACTATGGAACTGCTGTTCTTATTGCAAGCTCTTAAAGGAACAACAAACCATGCTTGTTACTCCTCTGCCATTCCCCATTATCACTCTCCTCTGTCAATATAAGCATTGATTATAATTGCAGTTTTGCCCAACTCAGATTGATTAGAAAGTAAAGCAACAAGAGTAGTATAATTATGTCAAAAAATGTCTACTGACATGAGAGATAAAGCTGGCTTGATGTACAAGTAGAAGAAACATATGTTTTCCTTACACTTGCTATGAATCCTACAGAAATACAATTCTGCATTTCTACTGTTTTCACAGGAAAATATACCATAAACGTGGCAAATCCAGCCAAGGGAAGGAGCAATTTACAGACATGATGTCTCTACCAGACCTGCCTTACCTCTTAAATGTGATGGAGCTAACCTGAGTAGTGTCTGTGCATTTGGTTAATTACGAATCTGAGCAGCAGGAACAACGACCTTGCAGAAGGTGATGTTTCTCTCAGACCAGGATGGACACTGCTGGGCCTGGAGACAGCTCAGGCAGCAAGGTGGGTGTTGCTCTGTTCCGCCTCCTCTGCTGGATATTGTCACAGCTTGAAGCTGAAAGTGGATAACAATTCCTCCTTTCCAGAGGACAGAGCAAGGCTGGCTGTGATCACAGGAGACAGCAGGAGGTAGATGCACCTGCACAACAAGAAAGCTTCTCTTTGGTGGGAAGATGTTCAGTGAGGATTCTGTTCACTGTCACACTACGATCGACTTCAGCGAGTAGAAGAATTGAAATTAGAAAGTTCAAACTTACTCCATGAATTGCTTCATGAAATGGCCAAATATTAAAATTCAGATATAGAATATAAATATCAGGGTAAGTACAACTACACAAACTCAGAATTTTCTGCAACACTTGTGGTTTCTGCAGGCAGAGAACTCCAAAACCAAAATGGTGTAGAGACACAAAGATTTATTTATTTCCTCTTTTCATCTCCCTCTCTTTCAAAGAACATGTATTTACATGTTACATGTTATTATCTTACATTATATTGTACTACGTATTTCTACATCTTGTTATTTAAAGGACCTCAAAACCATTAAAGGTGGATTTTGTTAATGACGTTTGCTAGAATTTAAGGCACAAGGGAAAATATTTAAAAGGCACTAATCTCAACAAAGTTTTAAAATCATGTCTCTCACACCTAGATTTTTGTTGCCACAGCTTAAATTTTAAAGAAACTCCTATTTTGCCAGTATATCCCTGTGTTCCTTAAGAAAATATAAAAATAAAATACAGAAAACCCTTTCTTTAAATTATAAGATAGTCTTAAGTAAAATTTAATTAATAGACATAAAAGCTAATCCTTTCTTCTGAAAGAAAAACATATCTAGCTTTACAGCAAAGTAACCAGCACTTTACACAAAGCCTTTGTTATTTTCTTTGCTTCCAAGGCATATTCAGGTACTCCTTTTAAGGCCTGCCCATAGAATTAAATCAATTAAATTCATTCAAATCAGTTACAAATCCCTGTAACATTACAATTAGCGAAACATTCTTGGTTGGCTTTAATGGGAATCAAGCAGATAAATTCTCCATTCTCAACTTCATTTAAAAAAAAAATGGAGAGAAACAAAATCAATTATTTTGATATTTCATAGAAGCAGAGAATTTGCCATACTATTGTTAGACCTATGCAGAAGGTACAGTTTCTCATGTTACACATGGCTCTGTCTGTACACACAGGGCAATCCCCCTCTGCCTGAGTCCTCCAGGTGATCTTTTTTCATGCTGATGCCTGAGTTTAGATGAAGGAATTGCTATTTTAATTCACAAAGCTCCCACACTGTTAAAACTGTCACTAAAATGATACTTTGCATTTCTGGCAAAGACCCCTGACGTGCTGCTGTTCTGTGTTAGTGCATATTCATCAACATTTCAAATATTTGCAAAACTCTCCCCTCCCTCCAGACCCTCCTTCCTCTCTCTGAGTCTGCCCCTCCGTGCAGCTCTGCAGCAGCCCTGGGCAGGGCTGAGCCAGCCAGCCCTGAGCTCCCCACGGGCACTGCCACAGCCCTGGGGCTGCAGGGAGGGAGCACCTGCAGCCCCAGCAGCCACTGGGAGAGTTTCAGTCTGAATTTTAGCTCTATTATCTGAACCCTTTCAATTTAGATATAGTTCTATGCAACTATATTTGCATTCCGTTTTTGGTAATGAAAGACCTTAAGTAGCATCTGGTAGATGCTGAAGAATCCTGCTTGTTATTCAGTGCTAGGCAGTGAATTGCTTACAGCCACTTGCTGCAAAGAAAGTCCTCTAGACACTTCATTAAATTCCTACTTTGCTTATTTGTCTGCTAAAGAAAATATGGGTTAACTAGAGATCACAAATATTACAAAGTATTATGGTGAGAAGTTAATGAGCACAGCAAACTCACCACAGCACTATCCTCTTAAAGTTGCATGGTTTTTCTTTACTCTAACACCAGCTGTATTTTGTAGCAGGACCATCCAGGAAGCAAGTATATTCATAGGTCTGTAAATATTTTTCAAAACAAAATATTTAGGAAAATAGAGCTTTTCCAAGTCCTGTACCCATAACAGTAATTCTGTCTTTCTGAAATAAAAGATACTACACTTCTGAAATTTCCCTGAAAGTATTAATAATCTTTCAGGGTAAAACCTTTATAACTCAAAGTAGGTAAGACCAACACTATAGAAGAACTAGATGCCATGCAGACAAATTTTCAGAAAACATAATTCATAGTTAATACAGAACCAGAACAATGGCCAGTTAAATGTGGTTGCTGGAGTTTCTGAACAGCTGTGTCTAAATAGAAAACAAAATACATTTGGCCTGCAGCTGGAAGTGGCTAGTTTTCATTTGGGGAACAGTAAAAATCCTGACAAAGTTCACTGGTCAAGACTATAAGAAATCACATATTTTTCATGCTGTTTAATGGGTGTTTTTCTTGGGAAAATGCTTTTTACTGTCCCTTTCACCAACAAACCTTGCATCAGTAGCTTTGAAAGTTGCTAAAGCAAAAAGATTTTCAAATGTATAATGACTACTGTAATGTTACTGAACACCACAGAGGTATCTGAGGTGGCCATGGGTATTACAGAAGCTCATTATCCATATCATTTCACTTTAATAAGTGAGACTGTATACTTATAGGACTGGAATTTAATCACAATATTAAAAGAAATGTTATATGTATCCTGCAACTTTGTACAATACATCTTGAATATTTTGTTGTTTCTTTTTCCTCCTCGCTGTGTATTTAATGGGGGGAAACCTATTATTCATACCTCTGCTCTTAATCAAAGCTGAGAATTCTGTAGAGAAGTAGAAAATTGAAATTGGCTCCTGCAACCTAGAGCTGAACAATTATGACTTGATTTACAAGGAGCCACTTTACTACATATTTAAACACAGCTCTGCTGCAAAATCTGGGGACTTTTCAGATAATCAAAATGCTACAGATTTAGCACTTTTAATTTTTGCTCCATCTCCTGCCAGCTTGAACTCTGATTATAATTACCATTTCATCTTCCCCTGAATGACATTGTTTTATCAGAGGAAGATGCTGTATCTGGTATCTGAGCGTGATGATTCGTATGGAACCAGATTTCAATGGGAAACAATGTGTGCCCTGAAATGAATCAGGATGGGGAGTAATACTGTGAAGCTGGAGATCATCTCAAGTCCTTGAGACATAATGCATAACCCCCATAGCTCTGCAGTGCATGTGAGGTAACTGTGCAGGCACAGAATGGGAAAAACCCTCCCTGCACAGGGCACTTCCAGAGGGACAAAAAGGCAACCAAGCCTGACCACGGTCCAGCTCCAGTGGCACTTACTTCATTTTGTGTCTGGAAAAATTTGCCACTTCTTTGGGTTGAGCTGGCCCAGCTGCTAATAACAAAATAATTCAGTACAGTCCATTTTTGGCAATATCTTTAGACTCTTCTTCCCACGTTTTGTTTCCAGAAACCATGTTAGAGAAAAGCACTTCAGCAGTGAAGGACCCCCAACGCATCCCAGCTGCTGGGGGACACAAAAGGGGTGGGTGCTACAGGTGCTTCTGGCTCCTGGTTCTCTGTTCACTTGTCACAGATCTAAGTAAATGAGAAATACTCTCAGAATAATTGAAAAAATAAAATTATATTTTAGATAAACCACACATAGAAGTAGTCCTAAACTTTAAAATATAAGTAATATATGCTGAAAATAAGAAATACAGTGTTCTCATGTTAGCAGACTTGCCGTGATTAAATCCAACTGTTGGAAAACCATGAAGTCAGATATATCTATAACATAAATAGACTGCTCTGGAAAGTTCTTTTCTTTGTGACAATTGTCTTTTTAGTGAAGAAAAAATTTACTGATAAAATTTCAAGATTAATAATAAATTGACACAGATGAGTGTAAGTACCTTTTGCAACAGTTGCAATAAATTCTGATTGGCGCAAGAGTATGAAAACAAATGCTGTGGTCCTGCTGCTCATGCCAGAGACAAAATGTAGCAAAACAAGTAACCTACAATTTATAGCTGTTTCCTTAAAATTTATGTCAGTACTGCTGCTACTCTAGGTTCCATTTTTTGAAAACTCTCTCACCCAGCTGCATTTATGCTGAATAATACTCTAAATACTGTTTCTCTGGTCAAGGAAACTGCATATAAATTTGGGTCATGGCTTTCAAGATGTGTCGTAAGATAATACTTCAGAAAGAGTAAATTTAAATGCACTCAAACTTTTGTGAAGTGTCACTTACAGACATTTTATTTCTATATATATATATATTTTTTTTTTTTTTTTAATGAAAAAGTCCTTCCTATTTAAGAATTTTCCACCTGGAAAAAGTAATAAATGCTCTGAAAAATCTTTAAGTCAAACAGAACTTCTGCTCATCTAATTCAGAGTGATAGAGTAAAACTCTTCAGAAAAAAGCATAAAGGAATTGTGTGAAAATAACTAGAAAATGGAATATATTTTATAAAGACGAATCTGAGTAATAGGCATCACTTTGGAAAAGACCTAATGAGGGGAAAGGAAAATCTCATGGAGAGCAAAATAATGAGAGCTTTGTGAATAGTGAATGATTACTCACAGCTTCCCAAGGCAAAAGAATGATGGGGTACCCTATGAACTTTTCAGGCAACAACTTTTTAAAAAAATGATAGGTTTTTTTGTTTTTTGTTTTGTTTGTTTTTTTTTTTTTACCTTAACCCATAGTTAAGTGGTGAAATTCAGAATCACAGGATAATGTGAAGTAAAAATTATAGATATGTTCAAAACCTAGACAAATCTGGGGAAGTATGTCTATCAAGGAGCATAAGATCCCAAACTTCAATTAATCCATGTCTCAGTAAGTAGCAGAAACTGGTAAAACAGGCAAGGAGGCAGTGCTGTAATTGCTCTGCCACTTCCCCCATCATCGAAGGCAGCAGCAGGGTGGGCTACAATAATTCAAGTGTGCCTGGAATTCTTGTTTTCTTACATTGGCTTTTCATTAACTTATCTTCCCATCTTTTAACAACAGGTAATAATAAATTTGTTTCTGTTTAACTTGCCAGGTGTGTGAATTAACAGCACTGCCCCAAAACAGTCAGAATAATAACACTGTACATGTGTGTGGAGGTGCCTCCATGCAGAAGAAAACACAAGATGAACAGCACGCTGAAAACTAGATGTTAATTAATATCTGACATTGCAAACTGATCTATAAACTTCAGGCCTATTTCTCCTCTTGTGTGATATTGCTGCAGAAAAAAATCCTCAAGGTTAAAAACCCCCTAGAAAAAGAGCAAATCCTCAAAATCTAGGATTGCTTTTGCAGATTTGCCTCCTCTGATATCCAACAGGGTTAGCCTGCAACACCAGAAAAAATTGTTAAGAAGGATATGTTTACTTCCAAAATGTCAACTGGAATGTACTTTATAAATATTTTGTACAGGATTTATGCAAAGATACAGACTATTAAGGAAATTATTTAAAAAAAAAACAATAATAATAATAGCACTGCTCTTAATAGCACTTACAAGGCTGAGGCTGCACTGTACTCCTTATACCAAGTTACCCAGAACTATGAGACAAACTGTAACCTAAGTCATGTAAAGAGAGGATTGCCTGTATTCTTGCTAAAAATCTAACCAAAAGCTGTTCATGAGATTTCTCAGTTTGCTTCCAAAGCCCCAGTGTTTGAATAATGCATAACTGTCTCCTCACTAAAAAGGAGGAAAACGCCTTTAGGTCCTATGTGGCAGGGGTCTGAGAGGGATGGATTTATTTTAAAAAGCAGCAGTTGAGCCACTCCAAATAGCTCTCAACTTACTGTACTTTCCTCTGTCTCCAAGAAAAAGTGCATTTGTTATTTGGTCTGTTAAAGCATAAGCCTGCTGAAGGCTTTAGAAGAGGCAGCTTGCTCCCGTGAACTGCAGTTTAATTTCCTTCCCAGCAAATCTCAGAGCAGGCCATTCAGCATGAACCCTTCCCTAAAGCTGAGCTTCACCCACGAAGAAAAATATGACTGGCTCAGTCAGCATGGTTGCTAGGCTAGCACACAGCAAGGGAATAAATTAGCTACAAAATAGTCAGAGTTTCAAGCTTTTGTGCACCTCTAAAATATCAATAAGTGGTGTTCTGGAGTTGTTGAAAAATGATGTGCTTGAAACATTGCCCTGAGGAAGGCACTGCCCCATACATTGTGTAAGACATATTGAGCTCTCTTTGGCTAGTGTCAAACACAAGTTTAGAAAACATCAGAATACTTTTGCCCTCATGAAAAATAATATTAAAAAACTGACCAAACAAACAAACCATCAACCAAAGAAAGATATGTTTTTATTTGTCAAGGAAACCTAAGAGCGTCTCTGTAACTTCAGGACCTATTTGACAATATAAATCTGAGTATCTAGCTAGGGATGAAGCTTACTAAACTGAATTTTCTCTCTTTATGAGGACCAGGGGGGCTTTGAGTTGCTTTGGCACCTGATTAACTATGGGCCACAAGCTCAGATTTACTAAGGGTGAGCTGCCAGCCTGAGGATTTCAGGATACCTCTACAGTATGTGAATCTGCCTCAAAATCCCCTCGATTTAAAGACCTGCTGCCATCCTCTGACCAAGACAGGTCTTCCTCACCAATCCTGCTGCATTTATTCAGCTTTCAGGCAAACTAAATTTGGTTTGAGTGGATATCTGTTACATATCTCCAAATGAAACCTTCAAAGATTCTCCAAAGGGAAAAGTGGAGCAAATACTGAACTGAAGGGGAATAAAGGACACATGGAGCAAATAAAAGCTGCCCCTACAAAACAAGTGCCCCACACTGAGCCAGCACTTCCTCTGAGGAGACAGGGCCTTCCTTGCCTGCTTTTGTGTGAGAACAGGGAAAATACGTGGATTGTCTTGGAAGGAACCTTACACTGAAAGGAAAACTGTGCATTTCCAGTATTTCAGCAGAATTTTGCTCCTGAAGTTGAAGACAACTTTGTAACTTTGAGGATAACAAAAACATCCTGAATTCTTTTAAGAGACATCGCCCACTGGCTAAGAGGTTTGCTTTTCATCTTTTGTTACACGGGTGTAAACAAGCTAACTTTTTAATGAATGAAGACCCCACGGCTGTGGGAAAGTTCCAACAAACACTCTATGCATCTGCCCAAGATTTCATGAGAATGAAGTGGTTTAACCTTAAGCCAGTCCTCAGAAGCAAAACTAAGACACAGGAACACTACAAAGAAAAAGGTGGTACATGGGGCATGGAAGTTCTTGATGTTGAAAGATCATACAGAGTACTTAAAACAAGCACACACACACAGAGAAGTCTTCATCATGGAGAAAATCAGCACAGATATTCTGCATTAATAATTTCTCTGTAGCTTTGAGATCGGGCTGATGATACTCAGAATATTGAAAGAGATTCTACTTTCTTGGTGAATTCTGAAGGATGAACAAATTAACTTGATTGGTTGATTACATTTCCACAGATAATTCATCACTGGAAGATTCTGGGTCCATTGACACTTTGATAATAATGAAAAATACAGTGATAAACAATCTGGAAATTCTTAGAGCTTGAAGTCTGATTATGAGAGCCCCACGTACTTCTAAATAATCGCTGTTTCACTTCTGTCAGAAAAATTATCCATGAATTCCTTATTTCTGCAAATGTAACCTTCTTTGTGACAGTAATTATACTGAAATAATTTAAACATTTACATATAGAACACAAAGGAGTACTTAAGAGCATGTAGGACGCAGCCTACAAGCAATCCTGAGCCTCTGCATTATTTGAGGTTAGTTTTCCTCCTGAAGATCATGTTTCATAATTATAATGTAGACTTAGAGATGAAAGCTACATGAAAGAAATTTCTACTGTTTTACAAGTGTTAACAGGGAAATTAATCTTGCTTCTAGAACGGGGCCACAGTGAACAATTTGCTGGATACTGGTCCCAGGACTTCACTATTACAAAAAGGAAGAAGCATGAAATTATTATCATGACATGAGAAACTAAACAGTCCACACCTTAAGTGAAAATATCTGTAAAGAGCCTGACAGAATACAAAGCTGTTTTTTTCTGTTTAACTGCTAATTTGCTCTTTCTTCACAGTCTTCTGTCATTACTTTTCCCCAGAATTTCACCTCTCCTTGACAGATCAGGACTCTTCTCTAAAAGATAACTCTCTTTTTGCATCTGTAGCATTTCAATACTGAAGACAGAGATAAGTCAACAAATGTTATAAACGAAAATATGCTTGTGGTAGTAAATCCTGAAAGAAGTGCACTGATGGCCTGTACACTATTATGGATTGGAAAGCAAAGAAATCAGCCATAAATCACCCAAGAGACAGTAACCTCCCTTTGACCCTAGCTCTCTATTTTTTGTAGTTGTCTGGTCTTTTTAGGTAAGCTTTAGAACTCTTAACCTCAACTAAAATGTTAACATTGTGTTTATGTCGCTATAAAGTTGCTTGAGAAATCTCAAATCAGCAGCCAATCAGAAAAAAAGTGATTGCAGCATCCAGAGCAGGTAATTGGCATATTTACAATACAGTTGTTGAGATGGAAGCCCAGAGTTCCTATGCAAATCCTTGCTTTTTGAATGACTAATGGTGATGGGCAGCCAATCACCAGGTAGGGATCTGCATGCTTTGAGTTATTTAGATAATAATTGTGATTACTGAAAGCAGGCAATGCAGATAAGATGTAATGAGTGTAGCACGAAGGGAAGGGACAATGAGGCATCAGCAACCATGACATACCTTTAAGCTCTTTGGCAATTTTTAACGTGACACGACGCAGCACAGGTCCTGTGCCCTTCATCTCCAGAGCTCTGCAGTTATGTGTTGCCCTCATGAACTGACACGTGTTTCCAGAGCTCTGGGTCCTCTCAGCTCTGGGGTTATCATTAAAGGACAAACCTTGAAAAGCAGAAACAGACACAGCACTTCTGAGGCTTTGGTCCTATCTGATCTGAACACACACGGCTGGCTGCGCGTCGCCTCCTGGCAGCAAACGAAGGCACAGTTAATGTCAAATGTATCACTGGCTCACCTTTATTCCCTCACTGAAATAACTGGGTGCTACTCCACAGTGAAGATATGCAACTGGGCTCTGTACTGATCTGCATCAACACTGCCACTTGGCCAACACACTCCAACCTGGAAAATAGTCCAGAATGGAACACATCAAAACAGCACATAAAATCCTTGATAGAATTGCAAACATTTTGAGAAGCCTTTGCAATCTGTCTCAGGTCAGAATCAGTTACTCTCTCCCTAAAATCATACCACTGAAGGCATGACAGACATCATGACTCCTTCGCTAAACCAACTCAATTAAACCTTTCCATGTATTCCTGAATGAAAAGTACTAAATGGGCCTATATAGCTGCAGATAGTTCCTACATGATGAGCAATTGCAGTGGTTAGAAATTGTCTTTTTTATTTTATTTTTTTTTTCCTTTTTAGGCTGGGGGGGCATTGAGGGGCTGAGAGGATGTGCATACTTCAACTTAATATATCTGAAAACAGACTCCAGATTGCATAGTATTGTTACTGGAGCTACAGAGACTCCTTTGTAGCCATTGGACAATTGCTTTAGAGTCACTGGACACAGTAGCAACATTTTCACTTTATTTACTAACCTTTCATGTCTTAAACCAAAAATTACTTAATTAACATATTTACAAAACATTTCAAAACTACTTTTAAAGTATTGTAGTATTCCAACACTTCATATGAGTTGCACTGCAAAAAGACCTTTAAAATTATGCAAAACTGGTGAAAAAAATTTAAATCATACTACAAGCTTGGGACCAGAAGAGTGTTTTGAAAAGAAATTATCATGAGCAGTTGTTATTTGTTTTTGCTGTTATTGGAATAAGTGCAATTATTATTAATAAGTAGGTAGTTTGTAAAATTATTTTTCATTATTCCAGATGCACTCGGGCATAAAGCCATGGTTTTACATTGCCAGAATTTAGACTATATTTTTTTGGTCTGGATTCTTTCCTATGAACAAGGGAACAGCTTTCTGATAAGCAATTGAGGTTTCTATGTGTATGCAAAGCGTGGTGCAGCATTCAGCACTATTTATGTTACTCTGGTATCTTCCAGCAGTGTTAATTCTGTGTTTAACTTTTCTTCTCTGTCCATAGTCTACAAGAGAGTTCTTGTATGTGTAATAAAAAAAAATACTGTTAGTCTTTCATAATCAAAATGAAACATGATGCCCATATTACCTGATTTTCCAGAAAAAAGGTCATATGATTTTTTTAAATGACTCCATGTCCTTTTTTGAGTCTTTAGTTACAATTTCAAGCAACAAACTTTACTACGTTAAGAGAGCTAAATTCAGTTTTAAACCTATTTTAAATCTATTTTTCTGTTGTTTTCTTCTGTATTCTCAATCCTCTTTAACTGCTGAGTGCAGCATTAAAAAGTATCATTGTGGTGAGAAATCTCCTCCACAAGAAGAGAAACATAGAGCAAGCAACATTTAGCCTCCATTTTTGTTAAAGTTTTCTTTGATGAATCAAGATTCTGGATTATAAATGTCAGGGACTTACCCATATTTCTTCAGAACATAGCACATTTTATCCCATGTCTGCTTTTCATAAATCCTTATTAAACTTAGCATATATACATGACAGGGAGCCAAATGGCATGAAAACACTCTGCCTTTCTTTTTTTCTTTTTTATATAGAATTATTTATGGTACAACATAACATGAAATCTTGTTCTTCATCATACATCTTGGGCATAAAAAATTCTTAGAAGAGCAAATATCAAGTTATTTAGGGCCCTGTAGCATTATAAAAATGCAAAACTACATGACTGCAAAGACCAAATATATAAACCACATGCAGATATTTCTCAGCAGTTTTTGGTTTTTTTAAGAAAACAATCATTTTTTTGAAGAAAACTACGATACTTAAAAAAAAAAAAAAAAACAAAGAGGCACACAAAACACATCTCTGCTGCTATTTTGGGGGTTACTGTAACCTTAACTTCTGTGCCCATTTTAACCAAAACCCTCAGAGTACTAAAATTAAGCCAGTGGTTGAAGGGGAGCTTAGGACTTTGGGAGGGGCCATCTCTTACAGATTCCCAAAGGAATCTGTATTAATATTTCCATAATGCCAATAGCCTAATGGGGCTATAGGCAGCCTAATTACCCCACATACTACAGACACCACATCTCAGAGTCTGCCATTGATGAAATGATAAAAATAATAAAAACATATCATTAAACAGAGCCCGTTTAATGGGCTAAGTGATTTGGTTGATTAAACCTGTGCAATATCCCTTGATCCAACATTAATGTATTTATTTTATATAATGTGTGCTGAAGATGTCAAAAGTGAATATGATGCAAACATCTCCTGGTGCTCATTAGCCTGCTGTGATGTGATGATGCTGCTACCATGTGGTGAGACTTAGGACTTGGCTCTTCTTAGATTCTGTTCTAACACTCTGGAATCTGCCCAGGGTCAGAGTGCAATTTTAATATTGCAGCAGTGTGCAGATTAACTTTCTGCATGTATATATATAGGCAGGCAGATATAGCTATGTTTTCATGGAGGTTCATTTGCATTGAAATGTATATCATTTATGGACTTAGCCATGTTTTACAGGAAATAAAATGGGAGTCATTTAGAATGGTGGCTGCTGCTTTAAGACCCTCTTTCCCTGTTGCCTGGCAGATGGATGGCTATAATGCCATCACTTGATACCATGCCGAATTGTGACTGTGTCATTTTGTTAGAGCCTGCTGGTTCCATGTAGAAATTTGCTGTTGGATTAGGGCTTTTGCCAATCCAGGCACAAGAAAAAGGCTATTTAATGTGTTTTGAGATGCCATATGGTGTGGATAAAAGAAGTATTTTCATGGCAGTCATGAAATCTGATGCATATGAGTAAGCCCGTGTGCTTTGCCATACTCCCTGTCACAGACTGCACCTGCTGCAACCAGGAACTACACACAGAAAATATGATTGTCATAGCTCTTGATCCTGGATGTACCTCAGTGTCAGAAAACAGTAAATCCTTCCGATGTTTTCAACACACATGCAAAGCCAACCACAGGAACTGGAATGGGAAGTGAGGAAATACCCACTTTATGGCACAGCAGATTGAAATTATACTCCAAAACAATATTCATTTACAATGTATAATATTCACCCCGAATATTTCATGGTATTTTGTGAACAAACCTAAGTCTCATCATTCTGTCTCAGACTAGATGAACAGAGCATACTACAGAAAGAGCTGATAATAGCACTCTCTCAAAATAAAACTCTCGAGTCCGAGTCTGGGTCCTCCACTGTTTCCCTGTGATAAATCTCATGCTGCTTCTTCATCTATTTCTGCCAGCACTGTGAGTCCAGCAATATCCACTAATACAATTCTTATCTTCTTTTCCTTCACTTCCCTTTTTTCTCCACTTAATCCCTGAAAAAGTCTAGAAGAAAGCAAATGGAGGCAAGGATGTCTTCGATCTAACACTACAGCTTTCTCCTCCATTGAATAATGGGAGAAATTCTGGCTCCACAGTAGCTTCAGTATTTGAGTCACTATTTTTCTTGAAGCAGACAGTCTCAGAGATGCTTAGCAGTGAACAGATTTCCTTTAGAGTATATGTGAATGTCACCATCATGCAGAAATGCAATGATACCAAGGCTGTAAGCACTAAAAATCCTACTTATAACATCATTATTCTAATCAGTGCTCAGTTTGTCAGACATACTATGGCCAACTAACCGTGTCACTCTAATTTTCAGACTTTCAGCTGCCAGACTGGCATGCAGAAACACCAAGTTCCCCATGCAGCAGGTACTCTGCTGCTCAGCCTTGTGGGAACAGGAGCACTCAAGGACACACGTGGAGACAAAACCTGAAGCTATATGAAGAATTTCAAGGAAAATTATTAATGGTCTGTATAGTTAAGTAGCCTTCAACATTAGGTGATATTTGAGGAAAATTGTAAGGGTAATATACACATAAACACAGTAATAGTAACTCTGTCTAAATCTCATTCAGAGCTTCCTAATTCTGCTGGCATATTCCTCAGGGCATCAGACAGACTGAGGAAAACACTACTTCTTTAGCTACCAGCTTTTCTTCAAGAGATACTTGAAGCCTTATAGTCACTCGATAAAAAGAAAGAAAGCTCGAGATGTCTGCAGAATTTGGACTGTGCTATACAAAAAACTTCTAGCAGGAGTGTTCTCATACAATTTACATAAAATACCATGAGCAACAGCGCTTCAGATTTGGTTAAGGCATCTTCCAAGGAGGTAAATGGCAGGTATGAAGGTCACAAGAAAGATGGAGACAGAAGATCTTTCTGTTTATGCACAGCAGAGTGTGGTACTTCAGCCAAGCTCTGGAGCCTCACAGGGCCCACCATCCAAACCAGCTTGTCCTAGCCAACCCCCTACCACCATCCAAACCAGCTTGTCCTAGCCAACCCCCTACCACCATCCAAACCAGCTTGTCCTGGCCAACCCCCCCTGCAGCTTTATCACAGAACTGGGCTCCAGTGCTGAGCACAGCTAGGACTTCTCACCTGCAGTGCTCACTGACACTGGTACAACGCTGCCCCGGCGATAATCAGCAGTGCCAAGCCATACGTTATGGGTGGCATCCATTTGTGAAGAGTCTACAGACATCCAGGAGGGTTAACGTCCTCACAGAGCTCGGAGAGCCACACTGACAGTGTCACTGCTCTGCCATGGACAGTGTCACAGCCCTGCCATG
>VZSE01013368.1:1356517-1449586 GCA_013398275.1 Promerops cafer | reverse complement strand
CTCTGCCATGGAGAGTGTCACAGCTCTGCCATGGAGAGTGTCACAGCTCTGCCATGGACAGTGTCACACCTCTACCAGGGCACAGTGCCACAGCTCTGCCATGCACAGTGTCACAGCTCTGCCATGGCACAGTGTCACACCTCTGCCACGCACAGTGTCACAGCTCTGCCAGGCACAGTGTCACAGCCCTGCCGTGGACAGTGTCACACCTCTGCCATGGAGAGTGTCACAGCTCTGCCATGCACAGTGTCACACCTCTGCCACAANAGTGTCACACCTCTGCCATGGAGAGTGTCACAGCTCTGCCATGCACAGCGTCACAGCTCTGCCATGCACAGTGTCACTGCTCTGCCATGGACAGTGTCACAGCTCTGCCATGGACAGTGTCACACCTCTGCCATGGAGAGTGTCACAGCCCTGCCATGGACAGTGTCACACCTCTGCCACGACACAGTGTCACACCTCTGCCAGGGCACAGTGTCTGTGCTGCCCTGCAGTACAGGAGTCCTGGCCTTGCAAAACTGGAGCTCCACAGTCCCTGCTTAACCTCAAGCACGGGCTGAATCTAAGGACACTGAGTGACATTTTGGATCTCAAGAAGGACCAGTGAAGAAGCCAAATAGAAAGCTGAAAGAGACAAATCATGAAAAGGTAGCAATACATGGTTATTCACATGTTTAAGACACTCCTATAGGTGTTCACCTCGTTCTACACTGCTCAAAATCTCTTGGTTGCTTTTACAGCTCACCAGTGGATACAGCTCACCAGTGGATGGGTCTGCATCATAACATGAATGATATCAGTCACCTCCTAAGGCACATCAGCTAGAATTTCCTCCTCTACAACTATCTCATATCCAGTGTATTAGATTTAGTTTAGAAAACAACTTTTCTGGAAATTGCTTTGTGTGCACTGCATGTTTTGTTAGCAGTATTTTCCCAGGGCTGGCAGATCACTCCGTGGTAGCAGATGTGCATGTTTTAGAAAATCACTGCCATAAGGAATAGCATAATTATATTTACTGCTGTTTGTTACCGCACCAGATATCGACTCGTAGGGATACTGGGACAATTGAGACTCACTAAGAACTCCCCTTCTTCCTTGGCATAATATACATAATTATGTTTTCTTTCCTCTAATTGCAGCTAAAGATTACCTGCTCACTAATAAACTTTTCTTGCAGTACAGCCAAAATTAGGGTCTGCTGAAGGCAACTGTAGTGCATCTTAAGTATCAGAAGACTTCAGCTTATATCCTCTTGAATTTTCCACCTGCCTTATAATTTTGCTTTTGTACTGGTTTCTAAAAAGGTGACATTATTGTAAGAGAACATGCATTTCTGACAGTCTATCCTGCTAAATTCTGTGATATCCATGCACTAGTTATCTGCTGACCCAAAGCACTACACTAAGATTTGCAAGTATTTAAAGAGTACTATTGAAGATCTGACAAATAACTTCTTGCATTATTTTTATGTTCAGAACCAAAGGGAATTTAAAAAGCAAGAAATAATGTCCAGGGAATGATAAAATTTCAAAAAGAGTTTATTAAAAACATGTTGCCTGAAAAACTCTGGAAGCTCTTTATTTGATAAGTGTTTTTATCCCTTTTTGTTTCATTTATGATTTGAGAATACGTATGTTGATTTCCTTTCTCATTTAAATTTCAATTATTGCTCCATTAGTCCTAGATACATTGTGAATTTGTAGCCTTTTGAAATCTTGTTAGAATTTCCACTCATATATGGGTCCAAAGCCACTTTTAGATTAAATGAGAACAAAGAGAAGAAAAAATATTGTAGGAAATTAAAATTACTTCAGTTGTCAAAGTGGCAGTGCCATCTACTAAAACAGCTTCTTAGAAATGTGTAGCATGTCTTTAAAAACCAAAAAACCCACAGAAGACAATATAGAAATATAGTCCCTTGGGAATATCCTTGAAGCTTTGTCCACTCTAATTTCAACACACTGTCCTTGTTGATGTATCTTATGACACGGCTCAAGGTCACACCTGAGCGTGCTTTACCTGGTGTCTGGAAAACAAGTTTGTTCTTTGCAAATACAAGAGTTGAAACTCATGTTTTCTGGGGTAACAACTGTAAAATAGAGACTGGTGAGGAATGAACTACTGTACTGCAAGACTGACATCCATACTGTGCATTAGGTAATTGAACCCTGTGTGTGTGTTTGATCGAAACGCAGAACTTACTGACCCACTGCTTTTCCTTTATCCAGAGGGCAACTCTTGGGCTCCATTAGTCAATTATTTAAATGGTACAGTGATTGCTGTAACTCCTTCAAAGAATCCTTCTGTGTATTAGTGCTCACAGGAGGTTAATAATTTAGCATTAGAATGTCCAAGAACAAAATGCCACAGTCATGAACAAATAAGAGTGCAAAATACTGGTAATGGATCTTGACTTCGTAATAATTCAAACAGATAAAATCAAGGCCAGGCACCTTAAGCATATATAACATAATATTCAGCTTTTTGATGCCTAAGCTTTTGACAGGTTCAAAATTCCAAAACAAACACAGTTTATTTTAACAAGAAAAACATTGCATACCACACTTTTGAGCTACTGATGTCTAAATATCAAGGCAACTCAGAAATTCTAATATTATTTTTTCCTTCCAAAAGATAAATAAAATCTCAAGTCCTACTCCCTTCATTTAAGGCTGGGACAAGATATATTCTAAGCATCCACAAGAAGCTCATGCCAAACAGTAAAAGTCTGATTACCTATGTCCTAGGCATGTCTTCACTAAACCCTTCTTTGTATACCAGCCTTTACATTCCCATGACAAAACTCGGGTGCAGTGATGTTATCCTTCCCCTTTCATAGAAAGAAACAAAACAGTGATCAGGATAACCTCATTTCTCAAGAAAATCCAACCCATCAAATTATAGACTCTCCCTTCCTAACTCTTCCACAGTTTCTTAATTCAAGCACAACAAGCTAAAGACAAAGGTGTTTGGGCAAAAGGGAAAGCTTTCTTAGACCTAAGCAGCAGTGGCCACCTATCATCACAGCAAAGAAGATGCAGCTTCATTGTCTGTACTGACCCAAAACTGCAGAGGTGTGCTTGCAGCAGGTCTGCTAAGACCCTCTGCAGAAATACAGTGGGGGAGCAGTCAGCTCCTACACCTTTGAGGACACAGCAGAGGAAAATGATGGGTGGACTTGACTGCAGAAAAGCCATGGCACACCTCAAGTGCACAGGCATTGATAGTGCAAAGGACTTGTCACTGGCCTCAGTCAAAAGCGTGCCGTCGACCACTGTCTCTCTGCAGAGGGGATGATGCATCACAAACACATCTTCTCAGGGTTCATTTACCCCAGAAATGTGCTGTGCTGAGCAGGACCCTCTGAACACCCCTGTTCCCTCAGACAACTGTGCTTGGAAGATGGGCAAGTTGGAAGATGGTTCTTATTTCCTCTCCTTTGCGTTTTTCTACTCCAGCTGTGCTGCACACTCTGCCATTCACCAAATTTTATAGTTATAAAAGTATCAGCTCCTGAGTTTACATAAGTGATGATTTTTTCCTAGACATAAATGGTTTCAAAAGTCTGTAATGATTATCAGAGAAGAAATCAAAGGAGAAAAGATGGAGGCAAAACGTGATGAACAAAATAGCTATAAAAGAAAAAGTTTTACTTAGGCTGTCATCCTTCCCTAGGATTTTGCATTACCATGCATTTCTATCTTTGTGACATTCAATTTTCTTTGACTAGCAGCAATATCAGCAGCACAACTGAAGGTGATTCTCTCAAGAATTCATGTTCTTTCCAGATAAACAAAACTTGGACGAGAAATGCACAAGAAAATGAAAAAGCTCAATTGACTTAAATGGTCTTCTTCTTTCAGTTATCCAGAGGTTTCCCATTCAATAACTGTCTTGTCATTCTGACTCGCTTATTTATCTACATTTTTCTATTAATATTTTATTTTTAGAACATAAATGTTTTACCCCTCTGAAAAATCATGTGTTTTTTTAGATAAAATACTAAAATACATGCCAGAATGGGAAGCAAACAAAATGTAACAAAAATATCTAATCCCACTCTTTTCTTCTGTCCTAAAACTCTGGTCCAGACTTCCAAAGACTAAAGAGCCTTATGCAAAACTGGACCAATACTGATCATTTTTTACTATTTTACAGTTCTTACATCAAAGCAAAGTGAAGCTCAGGAGGGTTATTTTATATCCCCAAGACTTGTCTTTTAACTTGGTAGTTAACCTCTTGTTTAGATTCTCTCACTGTTACTGTAGCAATATCTCAAAATTAGTGCCAAGAGACTAATTCTGCATTGTGGAGCCTAGAGAAGGGATTTATGTAAACCTGAATGAATCTCAGGCAAGTGGTGCTGAATGGCTTTAAACTCTAACAAGGGGCTTTGGGTAAGGCCCATAAGCCCCGTGGAAGCATTCTTCCTGCGTCAGAGAATCCTGCACTAAGCCACACATCTCCTCCTTCCTTCCCAGTCACCAAATCCAGGGAACAAAGCAGAAACCTGACTGTTCAGCTGATGGGAGCCCAGCTGCAGAATTCTGTTGTCATGGCAGAGTTGTGGGGGCTCAGGAATGGGTGACAAGTTGGCTGGCTACTGAACAGCTGTTGGACTCCTACAGACTGCACATACCCGAACACTGCAGTGCTGCTGCTAAAAATCCTGTCCTACTAGTGAGCAACAGAAAAACTTAATAAAGTCTAACAAATATACTGGATATTGTGCTCCTACAGTATAGCTGTGTTATTATAACAAAGTATGATTTCCACATACTTTATTAGCTTTTTTTCAAATCTGTAAAATACTTTTAAAGTATTACAACTCAGTATTAATTTTTAATTGTTTTTTCTTTAATAGTCAGTAGCCTTTTTTATAATTTTGTGACAAACAATATTTATTAAATATTCATGACCTTCATTTTATGTCTTTAAAGTAATTAACCAAATAAAACATCTAATTTTAGAATAAGTGTTTTTACTGACACAGATAAAGATGTTCAGGTATTTACAGAATTTTGGTATTGACTGCCAAAATCTAAATTAAAGTTTTGGGAAAAGAAATCTCATTTAAAATTTGAACCAGAGGAAGTTTTATTTTTTTTCTGGAAGTAGGCTGTTAGCAAAGACTAAGTGAGAAAATGAGAGATTATCTAGGTGAATAGAATAAAAGTTTCAGACATTAAAGCTTTTTTTTTACTACTACGCAAAAAATTATATGCAATGTATCTTTTCTATATTGATGCAACAATTCCATTAAATGTCAGCACATAGAGAACTCTTGAAAATTGAAAATTAATCTCAAATTCCAAAATCATCCAGCTAAAAGTACAGCTTTACCATCACCAATTTCTTGCCTGGCAATAAAGACAAGTGAAAGTGGCTAAAATGTTACAAAATGGAGAATGAGCAACACATTTCATCAGTTCACCAGACACAACACAAAACTGCAGAGACCCCTAAAGAAATTGTTCCAAATATTGATTTTCTTGAAAGAAAGAAGCCAGAGCTGAAAATGAGACCATTTTTTTTCTCTAAAGAACAAACTTGCAAAACAAGAAGAGAGCTTTAACTGGCCTCCCCCATGCTAATGTCAGCCACAACTAAATATCCACTGCAAACACAGCTGGAGTTAGCACCCATGCTGAATGCCCCAGAATATTGTCCTTGCCTTCCTGCCCTGACAGAGCACGTGCACGACTGAAGCCTGTGGAAGATTCCCCCCTGCCATCAGCAATCCCAGGGGATGCCAAGAACCCTCCAGAACCCTTTGCCTGCTCTTTCCTAAGTGAACATTTTATAAATGGCAACGTGTCAGGGCCACTTCTGCCTCTTCCAGTAAAGCGAATGCAAAGAATCTTGGTCATTATTTGAAGGAATGAATGGGGCTCTTGATTGAGAAGAAAGGGCAAATCCTGTGGTGTTCAGGCATCTGAGAGGGACCACTGCTAAAGGATCTGCATAAGACTTGTCTTTTCACGCAGTAGAAAACCCAGTGTGACTGGGCACAACTGGGTAAAGTTCACTGATGGTGTTTGGGAAGCTGCAGAATGGTGAGAAAACACAGCACAGAAAACTGAATCTCTGGTAATGGCTGTTTTCATTGTCCTTTCAACTCAGCTGCATCCAAGTATATTCTTCTTTCCTTCCACCTTTAGCCTGCTATGAATTCTTTGCTCATGTATTTTGCAATCAAGTGCCTTCATTTTCCATGCTGCCTGAATACTTAAGGAAAGTGTTGCAGAGAAAGCCCAGCTTGAACGTTACAATTCTAAACATACTAAAATAAGTCAAATTCAGACCTGAAAGAAACAGCTATACTTAGAGAAAATGGAGTATCTCACCTAAAAATTAAGCAGTACCTCTTGAGCATGAGCAAATCATAACTTTCAAATATCTACAACTTGAATAAAGTTCTACGGATTTCTAAGCAGAATATAAAATGTACTTCTCTCTTCTCATGAAATGTCAAGTCCTTGCTCTAAAATATAAGAGTACTTTTACATTTTCAAAGGAAATCTTTAGCCCTGAAAAGCACTGATTTTCCCTTGTTTCATTCCGAGACCTTTTTTCCAAGGAAAGTAGATCTCATACAATAATGGAGCAGACCACAATTATTGAAAATTCCATCCCTGAACAGCAGACCCCAGTAAAATTACAGGTAATTGAAAAGCCAGCACAAGGAAAGGCTCCTCAACAGTCTTTAAATCAGGGAAACTTCAATGTCTCTCATGTGTATAAGAAAGTATAAAATTAATAGTCAAATGAAGCTCTAAGTCTACATTAAGATAGAAAAAATACTGGGTAGTTCATTAAATAAATTGGTCAGGTTGACCTTTATCAACTGTTTTACATCTTTATGTTACATTCTAATTCAGAATAATTTTTAATGTTGGTATTTTCTTGAAAACATACATTTCATGTCACCAGACCTTCTGCTGAGGTAAAGTCACATCTATAATTCAGAGCAGCCCAGAACATCCCACCTCCTGTGTCCTTGCCCAGAAAAAGAAAAGTTGGGAGGGCAGTCACACTTCCACAGCCTTCCTTATGTTAAATCTAGAATCAATCATGCTTGCAACCAATCAATGCAACATTTTTTTAAAAGCTTCAAATAAAAATCAAATTTCTCACTTCCACTATGAAATAGCCAGACTTAAATCGGACTTTCTTTCAGAGGACTGCGTAATTTTTAACAGGCTTTAAAAGATGGAAGGGAATCATTTAAGCTCCCTCTGTCACTGGTGTGAGGGCAGGGGGAGCTGCAGCAGGGGCTGCTGCCTGACTCTGGAGTCCACCTCATGCCAGCGACTGTGTGAAGGCAGCTGCAGACCACACACAGGCATAGAAACAATGAGGTGATGTCAGAAAAACCAGTTTGACACCACCAGAACCCGAGACAGTGTCTGCTTATAAACAGATACAATGAAAAGACTGAAAATATCCAAGAACCCCTATTTTTCTATAGGTTCATCACTTAAGTGCATCTGCAACAACCTTGTTATCTTATTCACAGGATGTTCAAAAGACACGAGGATGTGGCTCTTGGGACAAGGTTTAGTGGTGAACACAGCTGGACTTGACCTTAAAAGCCTTTTCCAATCTCAATTTGATTTTATGATTCTATGATAGCCAAAATGTATATAAAGTACATCAAGATTGACATCTATAAAACAAATCAAAATAGAAATATTTGTAAGACTTTAAAACATAATATTTTAAGTTATTTTCATTAAAATAGAAGCATGCAAACAAAATCATGGGATGAAGGAAGTATTGTTTTAATATTTTTATTTATGAGCAGCCAGTTACTTTTTACGTGACGAGGAATTTTTCTCCTACTGGAGCCCAGCAAGCTTAGGTAGCAAGGCAAAAAGAACTCCTCTTGTTTTTCAGATGTTCTCCAAATTGACAACCAAGGATGGTAGTGCTTTTGAACATAAGTATTCATATGCACTATCTGCATGTTCTTTTTTTCCAAATTATCATTTCCGTCTGTGGGAATTCTTACAATGTACAGCATGTGGTAATACTACAGCACACACACATAAATATTAGCAATAAAAAGACTCCCCACAATTTCTTCTTTTTTAAAACACCTGTAAGTCATTTTATCATATTACAAAGCCCATATTTTATAGAAGCATTAATTCACAGGACTCCTCAAGAGATAACCACACTCCTATAAAGATACAACAGTTTGGTAATTGGAATGTTGTTGCTATAAATAAGCAGAGAAACACACATTCAAAGTAATTTTTTGCATTAATACTTGTGTGTAACAAAATAATAAATTTGTTTGGGAGCGGTTGTCTGTTAGTGAAGTATATAATTTTTCATAAGTCTCTAAACTATTATTGGCAGGTAAATGCCTTTCAGGCTTCAGATCCCAGGATAGACTCCAAACTTCTGCCAAGACGTGGTGGTATTTCACCCACTGACACAGCAGGGGTGACAAGATAATCTTTTATTTGGGTGTTTGTAGCATTCAGAGTCAGTACCTGTCCAAAAGCTGGGAGCCATCACATCCTTGTTTTCACTTTAGTGTACTCTGGTGTCTTCCTGCTGGCTTTCTTTTACCTTTTTTAACTACTGCCAATTCTGTTTGTCCCAAGCCTCATGATGCTTTCCACAGACCAATTCCAATTTCTGATTTAGGTCATCTCTGGCATAATGTCTCCCTTCACTCAGCATAATATTTAATGAGTACTGTAAATTCAGTTTTCTGAGGAATTCTATGTATTAAAATGATGCAAATTCAAAAAATGTCAGTAAAATTTCCCTCAATTTTCTGTGTTCCAGGGCAGGTAAAGCAGGAGGTTTTACTCCTAATCCCTGAGGAGGTGGCTCACTGCTTACCTCACCTAACATTAGAAATGAATTGTGAAATCACTGGCCATTAACAGAAAATAGAACTAGGCAATAAGAACTGAGACCACAAAGTTACCGACCTCAGGAGAAATAATTTTCTGAAGAAAATGACTCACATTTCTGCCCTGAACCACTGCTTCTGGAAGACAGTGTAACTAGACTCTCTCCCTTGACATCTGTGCAAATTGTACTGTGCCCTTCTTGTTAGGAAAAATACATTGGGGATGACAAGTCAAACCCAGGGAAAATCAGCTGTTTCAAATTGTATGTAAGGAGAGCTGATGCGGCTCCAGGGATCCCTCGAGTAGAAGTTAAAGTCTACCTGTAACAAGAGAAGTAAGCATTTAACCCAAAACTATAAGCAGGGGAGGTGGGGAAGTAAAAATAATGCAGTAGCCAAAGACTGGCACAGCAACAACTCCCTGCTGTCTGGGGACAGGCTTCTGGAAAACAGGACATGGTGATTTCCAGTTGCAGAAGCATGCAAGCTTGGAAGATGGAAAATCTGCCCAGTAAGAATAGTAACTAAATATAAATTGGCAACATATCTTTTTAATTCATCTCTAATACAATTCCTTAGAAATAAATCATATGATAACCTAATCTACAGAGCCTGGGAAATCACAAATACAAGGCAAATGCCTTCTGATCTTATCATCCTTTCTGTGAAGAAATTCCTCCAAATGTCCAGCCTAAGGCTCCCCTGGTGCACCTTAAGACTCTGTCCTGAATAGGTATTTTCTGAATCATTCGTAAAGTCCTGAAAACATCTTTTCAACCACCCTTTTCATTTTGCTTGGACAGCTACTTGCCTACAAAAAGATATTTGCTTTCAGTTATGTATATGTCCTGTGAGATATAACTCAGAAGTAATTCATAAATAAATCTGAGGAAAGATCTTTTAAAAATGTAAAGAGTTGGAATAATTGATGCTGTCCTAGAGTGGTTCTTTCTCCCACATTAAAACATCTAAAGAATGAATGAGCACGTTCCACAATGAGACTGTGAGGAGAACATCTGCACACAGATATATTTATATTCTGTCTGTGTGCACCTGACAGACAGGTATATTAGGTATACTACATATAAAATAAACAAAACCCAGACTAGGGTGTGAAATCTAATCAGCATTTTATTCCAAAATTTATGCATGAGAAGGCATTCCATCAGCTTTAGCTACAGTTCTCATGTTGTTCTTGCATTTTGAACTATGCTTCTAATTTTATATTGATCTGAACAAATGCATACCTATGGGTACCCAGACCATAATCCTTCATATGGGCATTTTATTGCTCCTAGCAGAGAGGACAATGCAGAGAGCAGTGAAAGTTGTTGCTGTTACCAGGGCTCTGTACTCCACGGGGCACTTGGTGGTTGAACTCCTTTAAAGCCATGCAAGAGGAGCACAGGCCCCCAGAAACACCCCCCGTGCACAGGCTGAACTCAAGGGATGACAAGACATGCTCAATGTTCATCATCCCTTGTATTTACAGGTGAAAGCTGTCATCTTTTGATGCCAGTGTGATTTTAGGCATGTTATAATAAGCTCACAGCCCCACACCTGTCAACAAATTAATGCTGGCCCTTGCTGGCAGTAAGTGCTGGACAGAAATGCTGTAGTAAACAAAAGATAAATGCATATAAGGAAAATGCTACTAGTTTTGAGTAACAAACAGACAGAAAACCTGCATTCAGATTTCTATGCATGAATCACCTACAGAATTATAATAACAGGGCCAGACAAGCTGCTAAAATGCCATCTTTTATTGCTGGTGAAGGATTAATAACAACATCTTTAATATCAGTACCACTTAAAGCGACACCAGCACAGGAAGAAGTGCACAGCTTCCATACAAGAAGCCAAATATCAAGTCTTGTGACATCCTGATGATGGTTCTCTGCCAAAGGACAAGATAAATACAGCCCTAACCCACCTGAGTGGGGGACACAAGTCATTTCTGGGGCTGTTAATCTCCTGTGTCTGTGAAACACTGTTGTTCAGTCTTCAATTACATGTTACTCACAGAGAGACCACAAATACAGACCACAATGTGGTCTGTAACCTGCTTTAGCCAAGAGAGAAAATAAATGCTTGATCCCTTATTGGATTTCCCTCCCTCAGTAATGTCAATTGCTTTAAAACTGGCTGCCCTGTTTTGTCAATTCAGCAATCTCAAGGCTGTGTCCTGATATGTTCATTTTAGAGTGAAATAAAGAAGGGTACAAGCCTAAGGAAAGTGTATCACCACATTCTGAGTTTAACTCATCGATGTATATATAACGTAACTGCTCTGCCCTGCTGAACCAAATCAGAAATATTTGCTTGGAGATCTTTTAGGGTTTACAAGGTAACTTTTATATGTTCAGTTAACTATGAACTCCACTTCTAGGAAAGCTGAAACATTAAGATAAAAGGTCGGTATGTTTGACTACAGCGTGAAGCATTGTACCTGACTACCAGAAAGGGATCATTCACAAACACACCCCTGTAAAGAGATGTGCTGTGTTTTTAATTTAACATACAATTTTCTCAGACTTTTAAAGACTTGTATCATATTTACTGTGCAAAAACCATTTTTCAACCTGAGAACTTCAACTTTATCTTTACAGACAATGTTTCCAAGATCACTCTGTACTTCTCAACTATTACCCCTCCCAAAATTCTCTTCTTTCCTACAGTTTTCATATGCTTTTGGGCCAGCTTCATCTATCTAAAGCACACTAAATAACTCACAGTTTTCTTCTTTCTTTTTTTCCATCTGTTGTCTCTATAAACCTCAAGGAGCTGAACACTTAAATTTCAAAGAAACTCGGTGGAAGGCAGTTATCTCATTAAAATTCTCAGCTGCTAAATTTTCTCCTGCTGAGACACCTGGGCCCAGAACTCCCACCCAAATCTGTGTGAAACACCTCTCAGCACCGTGCTGGGCTGCTTCTCAGAGTCTCTTTCCTCCAGAATGACCATAAATCCATTCTCATGGAAGTGTTCAAGAGAGTAGGAGAGGAAGGAGCATGGCTTGCAAGGTGCCCATTAAATTCATTTCCTCATTTGCTCATTGCTGCATCTTTTTTTTTTTTTTTTTTTTTTTTTTTTTTTCTTTTTTTTTTTTTTTTTTTTTTTTTTCCTTTTTTTTTTTTTTTTTTTTTTTTTGTTATATTCCTGTTTTCTCATTGCTGAATCTTGCTACCATTTTTTGTTTATATGTTGTTTACTTTTCATATAAGCAGGGACCTCCTTTCCTTACTTGTACATTTAGCATCCAGAAGAAGGCATTCCATACAGTAACAGCAGCTTTTTAAATTCCTCTAAAAGGGTAAACTTGAAGCATTTTCCATCTGCAGTGGTGTTATGCCTTTTTTTTTTTTTTTTTTGGTCTAACAGAAGCAGGTTTCATTAATGCCCACCCACATTTTCACTTCATTAATTCTGATTCTCTAAATGAAAACAAGTTCATCCACAGAGACCCTGTTTTTAAGGCACTATCTCAGGTCTGTGACTATGAAAATGAAAATCTTAGACTTATGAATTCATCTGTGACCTGAAGCCTTAGGCAGCACACATGCACAGCCTTACACTGCACAGGTACCCTCCTGAAACTTTTTGAGTGAAACAGCACTGCCCAGAAGCAACTTCACTAAATTCAGACCAGCACTTTTTTTTTCCTAACACTTCTGAAACTTCTGGAACCTCACTGGACTGATTTAATGGCATTTAAGAGGGAATTTCCTTCCCTGGATGCAGGCAGCAGCACTGTAAGTCCTTTATGGTTCCCCTAGCCCAGTGCTGAAGGCAGGGCTGTGCTGCCAGTCCTGTGCTGTGTCTGCTGGCCCAACAGGGACATCTCAGAGCACCTGGTGTCTAACACAGCACCAGAGCCATGTTCCAGCACCAAAATCTCTGCTGCAGAAATGTAACAATGTCTGCTCAAAACAGAGACTTAAAGATGGGGCCATTAAACAAATGCAACTTGTGTCCCCAAAATCCAGTCTGAAGACCCTATTCCCAAAATATAAGCAAATAGGTACTGCCTTGTTTATTCTGCAGGTGTCAGTATGGGAGGTGGCCAACACAGACACAGCACACCCTGCTGCTGGAGACTTCCCCAGCAAGCTGAGATTCACCCTGCAATGAACTGGAAAACTGGGAAGGAAAACTGGGACTGACGTTACTGCAGCAGCTGGACACAACAGTGAATAAGCCATGGAAGCTGGCAAGAAAACAAAGTGTCTTCATTCTGCCTGAGTACTGGGAAAACTTAAAGATTTCTTTTGAATCACCACAGTTTTAGTAGTTTGCTGTGGTCTCTTCAGGTTTGTTTTTGCTGGATTTTTTAAAATTATTATTTTTATTGTCATTTCTGTTGTGCAATCTGGATGAGGGATTTTAATGGCAAGGTGATTCATTCTGGAAAAGTAGAGCCTACAGACCTCATAAGCATAGCAGCAGTATAAAAGTCTGCCTGGAACAAAGAGATTTGAAGTGACTCCCTCCCCTCTTCCTCAGGGTTAAATTTATAGTGTGAATTTTGCAGTATATTTATAGTGATACTTCCATTAGGTGTGTGCTTTACTGCTGAAATTACAAACCTGAGAAATGGATCATATTTGAGGCCAAGCTCAGTTTTCCTCACTCATTCTCTCTAGATTGTTCATCTTGGCATTTTCAGCAGATGTATTAGCATCTTTCTAATGCAAATGTTATCACAGGCACTCCAAATATGCTGTGCAACTAAACAAGGGGTACTCATCTTTGAAACTGGATACCCAACCCTGAAACTTCAAAGCTTTAAAACATCTAGGACCAGCTGTATTTGAAAATTCAGGCAATTTTAACCTCATATTGCCTTAGAAATTCTTCTTTCAAAAGAACTCACTTCAAATCTGGAGGCAAAATTACACATTTCTAATGACATAACTGCAATATACCTTGTGTCCTCACATCCAGAAGCAGAGCATGTGTGTATGAGTTGTATACTGCAACAAAAAATAATTACCAAAATTCATCAAAACCAGATGCCAAATAGATACGTTTGCAATATTATAACCCAAACTGTCCTTCCTGCAGCACTTCAGTTGAAAGGTATGCAAGCTCTGTTCTAGGAAATCTCACAGACACCTCAAGCTCTACTGAATCCTGCAGAAAGTTGTGGTTAAAATGAAATGATGCAGTCACCACTTTCATTGTCTAGTAAGCCATGAAAAGCTGGGTTTCTGCCAACTGCTTCACCAAGAATTAATCTGACAAAAGCTTTTGGTTTTGGAATGGTTTTATTTTTCTTCTAAGAAGCTTGCACATATCAAAAGAAAGTTCAGGAAATTTCACTCCAGCTCAAACTGTATCTATCATGGAACCTTGGACTCTGTCAGATTTCTGGTAAAAGCATTTTGATTATAAATCTTTGTTCAGTGTGCTTTATAGATAATTCTGACTGTTCAAGAATTACACATCACAGTAACTGAGCAGCTCTACCATCTATAAATAAAGACTACAGCAGAAATTTTGGCCCTTACTGTATTTTTCTTGGAATATATAAAGAATGCAGTTTATGTGACACCATACTAGCCACTGCACAATTTATTTGCCACGTAGCTCCATTTTGATTCATCACAGAGAGATGACAAATGATTAGACATTAACTATTCAGTTTTAAATAGTTTTGTGGTCTGAACACTTGCAACAGTGAAGATATCATGTTCTTATTAATATTCATGTGTGAATTTTGTCTGAATAACTAAAGACTTCAGGAAGCTGCACGGCATGAAAACATGAGTGTAGGCTTAGGAGCTGGGTAGTGCCTTTTCTTTTTCTCATTATTATTTGGTACTAGTCTTGTAGCTTGATGGATTAGCCCTGAAAAGTCCACAGTCCTTAACAAAGGTGCCTCTCCTTTAATCCTGCTGCTTTAAGTGCAAGGAAACTGCAGAATTTGCTATATAATTCCACATGTGTATACACACACACAAAAAAAATAATTATTAACAAAGATATGTAAGATTTATATCCCTCCATTTTCAATCAGCATAAGCTTTAAAACTCAGAGACTTGGCTTACAAGTTTCCCAGATGCTGAAGCACAGGTTTTTGGTAAGCCCCAAAACCAGGGTTAATTTTTGGGTCCATTTTAGTTGCTATGTTAATGACTTAATTCCTGAAAAACTATTCTGCCTCATCTTTCTTAGAAGCAAGGATTATACTGTATTATACTCCTAGCAACTCCTAGCCTGCTGCATAACTTATTAAAATAAACACCATTGCATAGCAAGCTTTCCTTAATTAATCACTGAAGTTTGATTCTTTCATGGTTTAATTGAGCTCTTTTGGCACAGAAAAGCAACAGGGAACAAAAGGAGTTCTCTGCCTCTCAAATGGGCTGAAGTCTGGAGGGTAATAAATATAGATACTGCTCTTTCACTGTTGAGACATGCAAATAATGCAAAAATAGAAAGTAGTACCAAGAATGGATATTCCACAGAGAATTTGGACTTTCTTGACTTCTTTCAAGCCACTGGATTCTGCAGGGATCAGAACTTGCTACCTTATATAGTTGGTGACCCTCAGGAAAATTCCTTTTGAAGATATACTATTAAAAAAACCTCCACATTTCTAAACAGCTGGTCACATAACAACAGATGCCTGTCCCTAGGGTAAGGAAAAATTATTATCTAATTGAAACAGCTGTCTGATTCTGATGTGTCTGTGTAAAACTTCACTGTGCCCTGCCAGGAAGCCTGCACAGGAAATCCAGTGCTGAGAGGGTACCCTGGACCCAGCCCCACACCTTCACAGGGCCTCCCAAGTGGCACAGCAGATTTGGTATGGGCCAGACCCACCACACTGTCTTCAACTTTCAGACCTGAAATTCAGCATTGACAAATACAGCTGAAAGACCTCACTCAACTGCATTTCTCTGTGGATGACAATGTCTCCAAAAAGAAATGTGTCAGAAGACTCTTCAGAAGCTGTCACAGAAGCTTGACTTGCCACCAAAACTCTCAAATGAACTAGTAATTTTGGCTTTGTATTTTTGGTTGCTCCCTATTTCCAGAAGAACAGCAATGTTGAGAGTGTCCAATTACTGACTTTTAGACTTCTCCACTAATCCCAAGATAAACTTTTAGGACAGTGCCAGGAAGCTGTGGTGATAACTCTCCTGTCAGTCTGATATATTCCTTCAGAAGTACATTCGAATTTAAATGAAAAGTTGTAATCCCATACAGAGATACTGCTAATTATTTTTTAGGAGTATAATTTTACATCCATTCTTACATCTAAACATAAACGGTTTTCATAAGATCATCAAATTTTAGAACTACACCTGGGATCTGTGTCACCCTCAGAGGTGTTCTTTATTATTTACAACTGGATCTCTTCTGCTAATCTATCACCAGTACAACACTGGAATTTTCATCACTGCTCTGAAGAAACGAGTAAATCATGTTCATATTTCTCATTCTATTCTCTGTGCTCAAAACCTGAATTAAATGTGAAGACTGGAAACTGCATTCATGCATTCTTAAAAGCCCAGCACAATCATAACTCAAATACCTTCTTGCAATTTTTCTGTTAAATTCAAACTGGCAAACTTGTGACTCATCAAAGCAATTTTCTGACACAATACTGGGGCATGGGTCCATGGGATCCTCCACCAGCAGATGAGGATGCAGCCTGCAGACATAACAGCCAAAGGCTATTTCATCAAAGAGAAACACTTCTCGTTGGCATGTGTGGGGTTCTTTCACATCTAAAAGGCTGATTTGTACCATTTCCAGCCCTCTGCTTGCAGAGCTTTGCTCACTGGGGTTTTGTGGAGCAGAGGGACTGTGAGGCTCTGGAAAAAGGCAAACTGGAGCTGCTCATCCAATGTGGGCCAGGGTCTCAGAGACGAGCACAGCTCAGGCAGGTGGCTCGTCACCTTTGTCCAGCTACACAGAAGGGAGGTGGCCTGAAAGGAGCTGAATGCCCAGGGGCCATTTGCCTCCAGCTTGGCAGCCCTGGCCACTGCCTCAGCAAACACTCGCCCCAGGGAAACTGGCAATGATAAATATTTGAAGGGTGATCACACTTTTGGGAAACAGCTGACCTGGTATTCCTGGGTCTATAGCTTAAGACAAAATGTAGGAAAAGAAACTGGAAGTTAGCCTGGACATTTAGGGTTGTTTTTTCTGAAGCCTGTACCAGTACATGCCTTGCAAATACCATGTAAATGTACAAAGACTGTCTAGAAAACCATGGCTCACAAGCTGATCCATAATGTCAGATTAGAAGAGACCTGTGTGCTCATTTGGTGTGTGTTCTCATGGGGCATCAGCTTCTGAAAATAGGACATTTGCTGAGCAAGCTGCTTTTGACATGGACAAGGACCATGTATCTACTAATATATCATTTTATCACCCATTAATATGGACCACATTGTTCATCTCTAAAAATGATTTGATGGTCAGCTGAAAGAGAATCTGGCTTCCTAAATAAAATTATTTACTTTATTTTTCCTTGCTTGGACCTAGTTGTCTATTTCATTCCATAGGGACAGGAAAAACCCTACAGAACTTAGAAGCATCAGTTAAAGGCTTTGGCGAAAAGACTCCAGGCTAAGTTGATTTGTTCTCAGAGCAAAGAGTTGAACTATAAAGTGATTTTCTTTTTCTTTGTATATATATACATATATATATATACATATATATATACATATATATATGTATATATATGTATATATATGTATAAAATTTTAGAGAAGTATCTAACAAAGATAATTGAAAAAACTTAACTTCCAAGTACAAGAAAGTTAGGCTCAGGAGGAGAAGTGCAGAAAAAATTCCCCCAAGTTATTAAAATGACAGTCAACACTTAGGTGCCTAAGATAACTGAATTCAGACTAATGAGCAGTAACTACACATTCCTTCAACACCGGTTGCCAGTGCATCCACTGGCATCATAGGAATCAGTGAAAGGTTCATTTCTCCAGAAGAATTGTTAAGCCTTGGTTTGCTCTCTGGCCTGTCCATGTCATGCCTTGGAAAGGAAGTTTCTCAAGGAGAAAGTGACCCAAAAGGGAGGGGAACTACCTTATTTTCAGCATGCCCAGGATTATTACAGCAGGTATCAACACAAAATCGATGTTCTTGGCTGCTCACACAAATGAACAGGGAAGGGGCCACTCACATTTGCTGTCAGGTTGCTCACAGTGGTGATCACAGTGGTGATTCACTGGACAGGCTATCAGACAAGCTGCTCAGTTTGGCCATAGCATACAATGGCTTGAGAAAATGAATCTCTGGAGCTAACAGATGGTTTAACCCCCATCCCTGCAGCAGTGCACTTCAATTCTCTCCCTTGCCCATAAATTAGCTCTCTTCTCCTCAGCCTTGTTCCCAGGCTAACCAGCACTTGTCTGTCCCCAGCTGTGTGTGGAGAGATCTGTCATTGGAAAAAAGGCTTTGAGAAGATCCTCCAAGGAGCCTGGGAGCTGCTGCTGCATTCTGGCTTTGACTGGTGCTGTTTCAGGGCAGGACACAAACATTCCCTCTCTTTCTGTAGCTGGAATTCTCTCTCCTGCTGTGCAGGGAGCACAGGGTGCTGAGGAATTCCAGCAGCCCCCCTCTCCCACTGTCCCAAGCAGAAGATGGTGAGCTGGCACAAGGGGAAGCTCTAAGGAACAGATCAGATGACTTTCGGGAGCTCTTGTTCTCATATTTCTCTTTTACCACAGCTTTTACACTGACCATTTTTAAATGGAACGTTTGTTTGTGAATTATATACAAAATCTACCACATATTGCATTAATACCCTTGAAAGAAAGATCTTACAGCAAGGCTCTTTCCTCTCTCCTTATCCCTTATGCAGGAAAGTGGCAGGGCAGAACCACAGGATTTACTGTGTTTCATTCAATTGTGCTTCAGACTGCTCAGGCACCTTCTTTCCATCTCTTTACTCTCTGAAGAGTTTTAGCAGTCTTGGAAAAGGCCCTATAGAGTGTAAATTAAGTATAAAATTAAGTTTGGACTGCAGAACGTATGTTCTTGTACTTAGTACCAGGATGTTTGTGTTCTAAACAGATTATTTTCACAGTGTATTAAGGAAGGTTAAAGAAATATTTGTATAGTTTTGATTTCAACAAGAAGAAAAAGAAATGAGATTGGGTTATAATAGAAGAATTACAGTACAGCTGTTACTCCCTAATTAATTCTGTCTGTGAGTAAATCAAAGCTCTAATTATAGACACGAAATATGCTCAATATTGTGGAATATTTATGCAAAACATTATTCCTGGCACTTATCAGCTAAAATATAATGTCTCACCAGAGCTGAAGCAGCAATTTTTAAGTGTCATCATTTTTTTTGCTACTTCTTTATAGCTCAATACATGGAAAGTGCCTGATGAGAGTAGAGTTTCATTTTTTAAGTACTTTGTAAATCCCAACTGACAACTGGTGCAATTCTTCCTCTAGGAAACACCTGTTCTTATCTAACAGAAAAAAAACCCTCAATGTCCAAAAATCCTTAAAATGACATTTCTCTTACTATTATGAAATAATGCCCTTTAGCTCCACAGCACACTTTGCAAAGTTATATTTGACCTTCTTCTCCACGTGCTGTCCCATGCACTGGGACAGTGTGACCCATCATTCATATTCCCACTCTATCATTAATTAATAAGTCCTGCCGAGTTCTAATCCTGAAAGTTACTCCAAATAGCAAGACTTGATTCTACCCTGCTCAGGTGAGTGAGCTGAAGTTACTCAGCTTTCTGCACAAAGACAGACAATCACATCTCCAGAGAAGGTAAAGAGGAAAGGGACACAGACTCTCCATTAGGGAATGCACTGCTGTTATTCACAGGGCATTACCCAAAGAGCAATTACACCTTCATGTCAATAAAAAATATAATTGACATATGACAGTGGTGCCATTCAGTTCAAAAGCTTTTGGGTGATGCTTTGGTCGTTCTTTCCATGACAGATAACAGAGACATTCTAGTAGAATCAGGAGATTTTTTCCTTTACCCCTTGAAAATGCAAGAGAAAATTGAAATACAGACCCTTAAATGTCAGTGGACCTACTTAATAACCAGTGCAGGTTACTGTAGGTCCTTTGTTTCTTTCATTTATTTATTTTAAAACTGAGCTATGACAGTTTATAAATAGAAGAGAAAGCCCAGTAAACTTCACAGTCACCAGCCATTATCCAGACTAATTTTATTCCATGGAAATCCAGAGCCTGCAAAGACTACACAGGCTACTGACTGACATGCACTACAATACAAAAGTTGTGGCAAGCATCTGATCAAACATCATAAAAACCTAGAAAAGAAGCACAGTACTCAAAAAAANAAAAAAAAAAAAAAAAAAAAAAAAAAAGATGCTAGCAAGATGGCACAAAACTAGTTTTTTCAAAGGTTAATTATTATTTTCACTAGCTCTGCATCTTTCACAAAGGGTAATTAATATTTTCAGTAGATCTGCATTTTCCTCTAAAAGGGTGGACACAACACATCTCTGCTAACCTTTAAGGTAATTCAAAGAAGAAACATCACAGAGCACAACGATTTTGTGAAGCACAATAACTTCTATTGCCCTAAGAGTATTCTAGGTTTTTGAATCTGGCTTCCACTTTAAACTCCACAGTTTCAAAGGAAGTGTGATAATGATCACTTCACTTCTGTCCTTTGAAGTTTTTCACCTCCTCTTGCTTTATACTCAGATCTCCCATTTATTTTGCACAAACACCTAGAAAACACAGCTTATTAGTCTTTCTGGTATTATTAGGGCTGACAAAATAACTCTCACAAACGAGTTCAAAGTAGTGGTGAATGTTGCAAAAATTACCGTTTCTGGAACACTGTGAAAAGGGAAAACCACAATGGAAATTATGTGTGTTCATCAACTGGAACATGTGAAAAGAAAAAAAGAATTTCACTGACAGCATGGAACTGCATTTATCTCATTTACCTGTTTCAGCCAAAGGTACAGGGCAAGCCTCTGGCAGGCTGGGAAATGAAAGTACAACCCCTGTGCTAGAAACTCAGTAATTATAACTTCAGGGATCAGTGCAGGATTCAGAACAAGAGAAATCTAAATTTTGCTAGCTTGAAATATAACCCTGAATGATCTTTGTCAGCCTTTAAAACCAGACAAATTTCTCCCTTTTTGCTCCCAGTCCTGTGTATGGAAGGGGAGGAATAAAAGGAACATACACACGCACACACACAAATCCACAGAACTCACTGACCCTGACTGACAACTTCAGGCTGACATGTGCAACCCCTTACACACTCTGGAAGCAGAAATGTAGCAAAATAACTGCATTGGAATGGTGAGAAAATTAGCTTTGTGCCCCGCCAGCACTGCCACATCCCAGAGGCTGGAGATGCTCTAGAGAAAGGGGGAGAGTAAAATAAAGCAGCCCCAGCTGCTTCACCCTCTGCAAAGGGCTCACGCAGCAAAACAAAAGACTGATGTTCTGTTTTGCACTGCCATCCTCCTGCACAGCGAAGAAAATAAGAATTGTGTGTCATTAATCCTTACAGTATCTTCACCAGTGAAAAAGCTGGTGGGCATCCAGGGTATTAAGCTTAATGCAGACAATGTGCAACTGCAGATCAAACCCTCTTTTTCAGGCCACTCATCTCCTTTCACAACAATGCAAAGAATCCAGGTCAGAAAAGGAAGTGAACAGAATCCTTTTAGGAATATTTCAAGAAAATTGGGCTTCCTAGCTGGGGTATGTAAATTTGAATTCCTTCTGATGACTTCAGGGTGTTACTTTAGGCCCAGTGAGAGAAACAAGTACAAAGTGACAGTGAATCAACTCTGTAGCATGCATTTATTTATTTATGCAGCCCATATATTTAGCTCTCCTAAGACAGTTAAATCAAGAATGCTAATGAACACAGGGAATATTTTCTAAGTTCCATTTTCTTCCAGTATAAAAAGTATTGCTTATAGCATAAATGACAAAAACAAGGAAAAAAATTTTTTTTCACCTTTAAATGCGTAAACAATCTTAATTACATAACAAGTGGTCATAAGCAATACCTATATTCTGGTACAATTGTGCTAATGGCATGTACTAAAAAAGGATTAACATAAATTTACAATTTAAGCAATTTATTCTTTAATAGTGTGAGGCTGGAGTATTTTGACTTTTTAGAAAAGTGAACTTCAAATACTTTTCCTGACTTCATAACTACTAGCTGAAAAAACTGATGTTTCCAAAGTGAACAATGAGGAGATGGGTCTGGCAAATAGGGACGGAAACAAAGATTTAAAGGCAAGTATTTGGGAACTGATATGGGAGGTTTAATCAAAAGGCTGCTATGTCAAACATAGTTAGAAAATAATAGAGTTGGCACCTGGACAACTTCTGGAACTTCATTTGCAGCTTCCCTGTGCCTGTAAACAGCACAGCACTGGGGTGAAACTCCAGGGCTGCTTCTTTCACAAGCTCATTTTCTTTTCTTATAACAATGCACCTTAATTCCATTTTGATGAGTATTCCTGCCAGCAACACATTCTCATTTTCCTAAACCCCCATCTGGGGACTTCTCAGAGCTGGCAGTGCTGTTTTAGGGCCAATTTCTTGCTACCTATTCCCATCCACCAAACCTTGCCAAGATACACAGTTCCTACTATGGCGCTGTCCTGACTGAGTCTAAATTAATTCTTTCTATTTGAGTTTTGCTGCTACAGCTTCAAATTTTAGTAACTGCCTCCCCAAGGAACTTTATTATATCATCCATTCTATTAAGGGGACAAAATTAGCTTTACTTACTGGTAAATACTGATTAAAGCTTCTAAGCCTGAAAAGTTAGAAAGGTTATGGATTTTTAGATCATGAACTTCTATACTTATGTGCTGTATTAACTCCAAAACTTACAGTGCTTTTAAGACTAAAAAAGAAAAATTAAAATGTTATAAATGTAGATGGAACACTGCTCAGAGGATGCTTTGTGGCAGCATTTTTAATATACTCTGAGTTTTGTCTTTCTGTAGCACAGAACTCTGTTCTTCACACCTCTCTTCTCCACATTCTAACTTCCTGCTACTCTTCTCTTGCTAGACTTAATATTCTGATACTTCTTTGTCCTCAGAGTCCTCTTCCCAATCACTGCTCAATCTCTGGTTTTATTTCTATGCCTTTCTGTCAAGAATTACATTTCTGTTCTTCATTGCAATGCCTCCTGCCTGCTTCCAATCTTACTAATATTCATTTCTGCAACAACACTATGCCAGCAATCCAGAGACAGTGATTACATTATCCACTGACTATTATAACACACCCCCACCTCAGGGACAATCAAGGCTTGGTCAGACTCACATTTGTGACTTCCAAGTCCATGAAAGGTCTAAGAAAAAACACAACATAATAAATACTTAATAAAGAATTATAACAAAAGGTCCATCCTCCAACTGCTCCCATTTTCAAGAACATATAGATATTGCTATTCTGAATTTCCCTAAACACAGCCAAAGACAGGTAAGAGATGTCAGCTGAAAAGATTCTTCTCATCACTTCCCTGAGGGATCAAAAGCAAGAAGTAAATCAGCATTTACTCCTAAGTTCAATGTCCACGTGGCAAACAGAAAGACACCAGCAGTGTAGGAGTAACCAGCACCAGTCAGTGCATGCACTAAGGGCAATAAAAATGTGGTGTAAGGACTCGCAGTGAGCCAGCAGAGACAGCCCAGGGGTGCCCTATTGCCCCGCGTGCCTTCCATGCCAGAACCATCTGTGCTGGCCGTGACACGCGGAACGCGGCCACGGAGGAAGGGAGATTGGGTACAGTGCATTCAGTCAGAGACAGCAGGAGCCAGCCATGGCAGACCCTCTAGAAAGAAGCAGAAGCAAACAGGGCTGTGATGTATTCTCATCCTTTCTCACATTTGACGTGACAGTGCCAGTGATTCTCGCAGAGGACTTCCCCAGCTCAGTGACTGCACAAACATGGGGGTAGCACAGGCAACACCCAACATCTGAAAAGAAGCCCCAGCCATGGCACCAGCATCCAACTAATTCTACTCTGTGAAGTGCAGTACACAAGCAATTCAGACAAGACCCAGGCCACCAGGTTTACTTCCAATATAAGTAAAAATATATTTCCTAACACACTGTTTTATCAATAACATGTTCCATAGCAGTGGCTGCTGAAGTTGCCCTGATAAGGTCTGACAGCTGTCGTGTCGGTGCACGTGATGGGGCATTCCCAAAAATCTCCCTCTTCCCATGCATTCTGCTCTTCACTTCTGCCACTGACCTCCAAGAGTTTTGCCTGTAGCAGTATGACTTTCCCGAGTTGCTGCTGAGGATATTTCTCATTAGGCCTTTTTGAAAAATTAAAAATTGAGCATATAAATATATAACAGCTAAAGAGCAATACTTTCTTTTCCTTGACAGTTTCAGAACACTGATATTAAAAAATAAGTTTCATTTTCCAGAGTTTAGCAGCATAAAATACCATAAAATGGTCTAGAATTTCCCTCTGCTAATCCTCTTACCTACATTTTACTGGAGTTTTAAATCTTTATTAAACTCTGATATTCAATACATTTCATATTCTGATGCTAATTTTTTTCTAATTATTTTACAAGCAACATCTGTGTTCAGTAAATTGGAATTCTCTAAACACTGTTACTTTGTATTAATAAGCAAACATTTCTTGGTCCTGATGTTTAATTCATTGGTTTTTATTAGTATATTTCCAGGAAAAGATTTAATTTGTACGTATTAAGCACACCAGCCACACGGCCTCACACTCAGGATGTGTTTCATTAAGCATAATCCCCAGTAATGAATCTTTTCAAATCTCTCATACAAAACACTCCTCCCCATTTTCATTCCACCCCAGATACTTCTAGAGAAAGTTAATAAAATTTATTAAGAAGGAAGCCAAAATATCCCATTGTGGTATGAGGTATCAATCCTTGCTGTATATAGATTTCTACTCGTCTCATGTGTTGCCATTATTCCTCCTAAAAGATACTGGGAATAAAGGGGACTAAAGGAATGTTCTCTTCCTCAGCTTCAATAGCTGTCAATTGCTGCAGCATTTGCTAACAGACCTGAGACTGTGGTGTGAAGTTCCCTTTCTCAAGGGACCAACTCTATCTCCAGACTATTAATTATCTCTTTATATCCTACACACTCTGCAGCTGCAAAGGAGGTACAATCATAAGATAATAAGAAAATGGTCTTTTAGGGGAACTCTAATTTCTTACTAAGGCACGCATATTAGAATAAAGGAAATTAATCATCTATTTATTTACAGCACATGTTTAGCATTTCCATGAGTTTGTGTATCAAGTCTTGATTGCAGGATTATCAGAGTCTGTTTATAGCTAATCTGTTTTTAATGAACGTGTGCTTGCCAGCCTGGTGCCCCCATTTCCAACTATTTTACTTCATTTGCAATATTTTAAACTTACTCTGTGCCAAACTGGAAAAAAAAGCTCATAAAGCCAAAGAAAAGTAGTAAAAGTATTTTGCAAGTCCTAATATAAAGCTTTAATTAAGGAAAGCATTTAAGCATGTGCCTGATTTTATGCCAAGGCTTAAGCACATGTGAAATTAGTCTTAAACATTATGTTGAATTGGACTCCATGTATCATTAACAGTTTGAATTGAATTGCAACAAAACAGTCATCTCTGTTCCACGGCCTTTGTCTTCAGTAAGCCATCAGTTCCAAAGCCAGGGACACACCACAGCTCCAGCCAGTCTGAAGAGTCAAGGCAAACCATCAGGGTAATAAAAGACTGCTTGTGCCCACTCACGGGATACCTGGTGCAGAATTCTCTGCAATGAAAGGCTGCTAGAGTAAGAATTTCTCAGGGAATTCCTGAAGGCCACAGTAAGCTAAATTCTGAGTAGAGTCTGCAAAGCTTTGGGTGCTACTTCAACAGTGCAGTAAAGCAAAAAGAGGAGATTATATTGGACAGTCTTTTGCTCAAGTGTCATTCTAGAACCAAATCTGTGCCAGCCAAACTCCCAAAAGATATTTAACTCTCCCTGTGACTATTGAAACCAGGGCAATCAAATCAGTCATTATCAAAAATTTAGCAATATTTCAAGATACAAATTCATGTGATTGGATTAAAACATTCAACAGATTTTTGCCTTCATACAAATTAGCAAGTACCCTTACTATTTCACAGAGGAAGTCCTTAGGTTTAAGTGGCTTTTGACTGTGCCAAAATATGGCAGATCTGATGACCTGACCTATGATTAAAATGATGAGCTACATTCGTTTATACTCATTTCTTTAAATGGTAAATCTTTTTATCACTTTGTTGCAAGGACAAGGGTTTAGCTCATGTAGTCAGAGGCAGAACTGAGAGTATTATCTCATCCAGAGAATGAAGCAAAGAACCAAGGTAAAGAAACCTAAAAAAAATGTAAATATCAAGTTAGACAAGTAAACTACTTATAGTGAAGTGTGTCTGGCAATTCATACGTGTGCATATTTCCTACTGGAGAGCAATTAACCTTCACCAGCTTCCTTGCTCCCCCCAGCAGAAAGTAAAGTAAAACTCTTCTTAAAATGACTATACCACTCTGTCCATTAAACATAGCAGATCATGGTCATATTAGCCCAGATGCAATTCCTCAGCATATTGCTTCAGCTAAGGGCCTCTGGATGAGTACCTTTGTGTAAATCCCCTCTGTTTCACATGCTGCTTTAGCTGCACTGCAAGAGCTGCTGGTGAAACAATGTGCAAGCCAAGAAGGAGCTGACAAAGCCTGCTCTAAATGGGGAATGCTTTAAGAGACATCACCAGCAGTGCTGCTGTACAGCCCTTGTGCAGCAGAGTCCAGAGGAGAGGACACTCTCAAAATAACATTTAATGGTATGAGTCATTCACCTCACTTCAGTGTTAATGACTGCCGCCTTGGAGGAGAAACAGAATCAGCTTCGGATGGTCTGGAGTTTTTTTCCATGAAATAAAAGTGAATGTGATGCATGAGAAACCTGCTGGTTGGCTTAGTCTCTTTCAGGACTTTTGCAAACTCAGTCCCGCACCTGTCTCAGTAAGACAGCCACCTCAGCTGGACAGGGAGTCCAGAAATGGACTCCAGGGAAGGGAGTCACTGTCACCTGAGGACAGAGAAGCCTCCCTGAGCACAGCTGCCAGTTTTGTAAGGCATAACATCAGCAACTGCAAATCCCAAGCAGCAGAAGCTAAAGCCTCAGGTTTGGAAGCGTGAGGGAAGTGCCAAGAAGACAAAATCAGGTGAGGGACCACCAGCCTATGAAGAGGGATATAGTAGCATAGAGAAGGAGCATAACCTATCAATAAGTGTGGAAAAAATCCTCAAAATTATTCACTTTTGGGAAGACCAAATGAGAAAAATGCATTCAGAAGTATTTTCCACAATCTTCTCTTCTTAAGAAAGTTCTACATACTTGAAATCCATTTATATTTAAAACATTTAAAAAATTAAACCCACTTAAAAAATAAATAAACATCCCCTTCCTTAATAAGAGACTGAAATGCAAAGGATTAGGACCCTGTAATGTGATGCATGGGCTTTGTTCTGGGAGCCTGCAGAGGAATGAGACATCAGTGAGAGAACCTAACCCCCTGCACAGCTACCAGCAGTGGTGGGGGGGATGCCTTGAGAAGGCTGACCTAGAACAGTGGCTAGATGGAGTTAAAGAACAAAGCAGGGATTCATTAGAAGGATATCCTCAATGGATACACCTTGGGCAGTACGAGAGCCCAGCCAGGGCTACACCCAAGATGAACCCAAAATGGTCACAAAATGGACAACCGGTCACGAGGTCTCACACTTTTATAAGTTCTGGTCCATTTGCATATTGGAGTTAATTGTCCAGTTATAGCTTGAGGTTATGAAGTCCCATCCTTCTTGTTTTTCTCTCTTCAGTCCATGTTGTTTATGCTCTTGGGCCTGAGATTTGGATCACTTGTGCCTGGTCCCCAGGTAGAGAAGGAATTTTTTTGTCTGGCCACCCTGTGAAGAGAGCTTGCTATCCCCTAATGTGAAGCTCAGAACTACACAATGAAGCAGCACAGAATCTAAAAAATATAAAAGCTAAAACCTGAGGCATCAGGGGGAGCTGTGCCCTGATCAGGTAACAGAATCTGGGCCCATGAGGAGGGAGGTGCAGCACACTGCAGTGTCTGGAGCAGCACTGGCACTGCAAGCACCTGTGCTCTGCTTTGCCAACACTTCTCCATTCTGGCTTGGAGTGGAGCACCCAGAATGGGAGATAACTGTTCAACTACCTTATCCTTTTACCCCTGTAGAAAAAAACACCAATAAATGCTATCTATCTATTAATTTTCAATTACAGTGGGGTTTTTGTGGTAAGTATTTGATTGCTTCCACCGTCTTGACACAAAGGACATTTTTAAGACTGGTTCTCAGGACAACCAAAGAAACTGGGAATTTTTGATGAATAGTAAATGCAAAAATAAAAATTACCCCAGATAAAATCCAACTAAGCTAAGCAAATTAACCAGTCTTTAACTTTTAGTGGACACTGTTCTCCTTAGTGATAAGACAGGTTCTTACTTTATGAGCAACATACATCTCTTTCAGTAGGAAAAGAAGAATATTGCATGCAGTTGCACTAGAGTAACTTGAATTCTTTTTGCAATCCAATTGCCTTTTAATTTACCTTAAAAACAGTATATCCTCAGATTAGAATGCCAAATTTTTCCATTTATTTACCCTTTAAGTCAAATATATTAATATTTATCACAAAACTGAAACTTCACAAGAGATATAAATTGTGTTAAGACCTTCATTTAACAAAACAATAATTATTGCATTTAATCACTCACAATTGTGAAGGAAAGCATCTAAGCTAAAGTTGATGATTTCAGTTTTGTAGTCACTTTTGCTTAAAAAACTATCAAGCCATGGGTTTATCCCATCTACTTAAGCTACTTCCTACATGATTCAATGTGGGGGAAGACACAGATGTGCCCTACAGATGGAGGAACCTTCATGTGAATATCTTCCCTTCAGGACCATCAGTACAGAAATTTCTAGCACCTTCATTGCTAAAATATTTTAGGATACCACAATGAATATGGATTCAAGACCAACATAATGGTTTAAAAACTACTTACAGATTACAGTTTTATTTCATATTAATTTCCATATAAAATCCATTTGTTTTAATGATCCTAAATTTTTCCTACATTTTGCAATCTGCTACATTATTTTTACCACAAAATTTGCATTCTGTTTGCCATGGAACACACTGGACCTGGATAATCATTAGTGATGTTTGAAGCTGTAAATAATAATCAGGGCCTATGATGTGGTAGGTGAAAATAGGCTGCCCATCCAACAGCTGCTGACAGCTAACCTGGAGCTAGGGAGACCAATAGGGCTGCATTAGTGTGAGAGGAGAAAGCAGGATGACCAGCTGCTGGAGTTAGAAAGGAATTATAGTCAAAGCCAAGTGATTTGGTAATGCTTCACCCCAGCCCGTGCTCCCTGGGAGCACGCAGCACAGCTGGATGTCTGGCTTGCCCCACTGCTGTCCCCATCACCTGCAGCTACATCAGCAGTGCCACTGTGTCACTGCAGTCCTGGAGCAGGATCGTGGCTCTGCTGCTGGCTCCTGTGACACAGCTGAGGCTTCACTGGTGTTAATACTGAGGGTTACCACAAGGTAATGCAAGATGGGTTTTAATGTTCAAGGAAGAATTAGTAGATAGATTTTCAGTCAAGTTAGTTTTGAAGGCAAGTATAACTGCCATAAAATCCAGTTCATTTATGGGATCATGACAAGATTCTCATTCCAATCTAACCAACCATCCAGTATATAAACCCTTCCAAGCTTAGCATTGGCATAGACAGACAGTTCATTAACAGGAGCTACTGGAGCAGATCTTCACCAATCACATTGGTAAGCCACCCCTCATTAGTTTCATAATTACACTGTATATGTCCCACACATCACATATCATGTTTTTGAGCTATTAAAATATAGCTTTCATTTTCTGAAAGGCTAACCACATTAAATCACAGAAGCCAGGAGTAGCATTCTCTTAAACAAATCATAACTCAGGGCAGGCATTTAAACTGACTTTTATTCTGAATGACACAATCTAGCAAAGTGCAGTACTGCTGATCTTCAGAAGCTGCTTGTTTTTCAGAGATCAGACTTTAATTATGAAGAAAATGACAGTTGTGATGAATAGACTGGTAAATGAAGTAACTCTTTTGGTTTGCATGTGGTATTCTTGGCTCCATTCTTCTCACTATCCCTTGAGAAAAGCTGGAATTGCATTTTAAATCAAAGTCACTTAGAGTTTGTATGACCAATGGACACACTGAGAGTGATTCATAGACAAGAGGTATTCATGATGTAAGTCTGTCAGGACCCTGTATATCCTAAAGTCCTTTAATGAGAAGCCACAGAATTTTGCACTGAAGTACTGTTCACCTAGATATGTGCACATTAATTTTTCCCAGTGAAAAACAAAGCAAACATGCAGAGACAAAATGTGGGCAGCTCTTCTAATGAAACGTCCTCCACAGATCCAACAGACACCTAGAACGAGACAGGCCCAGCTGCAGCATTCAGAATTCAGTGTCTGGCATACTTCCACAAAATCCCATGGAAACTTATTTCTCCCAGTAGCCATTGTGTCTGACACCTTCTTTTTCCCAGCAACTCAGAAACATTTAAGTTTTGAAAGTATTTCATCCTTTCCCTCATATTACCCATGGATACTGTAGGCACAATTTTTTAAGAACTTGTGCTTAGTAGTCATTACTAAAACCATACAAACACCCCCAGCAGTCATGCAAGAAGGCTGCCACCTTCATCTTCAAGTGTTGGTAATCAGATATAGTGTCTGTAATCAGACACACACAGCAAGGAATGGCACTATCAGTGCATCCCCACAACACAATCCAGCAGAGGAACCAAGCAAGGAAAAATGGTTTGATGTAGTTGCTTCTGAAGATATCTGAGCCTACCAAATGCACACTGAATAATTACTGAAAATGGTAGATGTTTACATGGCTTTTCTGACAGGTTATTCTATCTGAAAAAATCATCATCCCAAATATTTAGCTAAGCCATGAAATATATGCACTCAGTTTCTACTGCAGACTGCAATTAAAATTGTACAAATAGGACTGCCTGTATTTAGAAGATCTGGGATTTAAAACCACACTTTTTCTATCATCAGCCACTTGTACGTTTAAAGTGGAACTCTTCAGAGCAGCACACGAAGCTCACTCACGGGGACTGCGCGTGTGCCCGTGGCCGCTGCCAGCAGGGCGCGGGCGCTCCGGGCGCCGCGGGCGCTGCTCCCTCAGACCCGCTCCCAAAGCAGAGCCCCGCAGCGCCCTGCAGCCCTGCTCCTGCGAGCTGTGTGACAGAGCTATCCCCTCATGGCTGGAGAGCAGGTGTTACTGCGCCCCAAGCAACGAGACAAAACCTTCTACATGAACACAGCCACCACTTTGCCTTTTAAGAGCACTTCAACATTCTCTGGAAATCCAAAGATGAGATTCTTAATTGCAAATGCCAGACGCATTTCCTCTTCCAAAGTAAAAACATCACCTTTATCACCTTTTCCATTTACCTTTCCCAAAATACAGGTGTATGCAGTCTTATTTGAAACTAAAAACTATTTATATTTAAAATAGTTTATAAGTAAATATTTCAGGTAGGCTTTGTTTTCTTGACTTCCCATCTTGGTTAATCCAAACTTACACTACCTGGACTCCCTCATAAAGTTTAAAAAAAATCAAATCCATCTCATTTACTTTAAAAATGCTACATTTATAATGTTTGTCCTATTTTTTTCCTCTAAAATTATATTCTGATAATACTTTGGGACTACCCTGAATATGAAAGACTTTCTTTTCAGAAGAATAATGAAAAGGAATTATTGAATCCCTTACTACTCCACAACTGTAAAATGTCATCAGCAATTCCTATAAGATCACCAGCTGTTGAAAATTACTTCAATTTCTACACTGACCTTTAACATTTGCAGTTTGCAAGAAGAACTCTGAACTTTTACGTGTGCTTAAAACATATCACAATGAAAATGAGACTAAGGCTAAAAATTACCTTGAAGACACCTACACGTGTGTGTGCACCTGTGGAGGTGCTAATAAGCACTTGTCTGTTCATAATACTCATTCAGGCCTGCCAGTGAATACCTCACTATCTCTTCTTAAATTTTAATTAAATGCTAAACCCAGGAGAAGCTCTATTGCACTTAAACTATATGTGAGTGTGACATTTAGTGTAACCTTGTTTTCTGACAAAGGATGTCACCAGGACAGTGGAAGGGTTGGTGGTACCTGGTCATAAACTTGGCATGAAGGACAAGAGGATGTCCAAAGGATGCAAACACAAAGTGACAGAGGAGAAATTGGTCATGTGCTGTCTGCAGCCAGCATTTACAGAGCACCTAGCAGAGCACTGTGCTCCCCTGCGCTCACAAAGCACTCGGGTGCCCTGACTGGCAGAGCTGTACCTGGACCTGAAGATCTGCTTCAGCTCAAAGCTGCAGACAATTAGTACCTTGTCTTCACCAATTTGTCTGTTTGCCTGCTGAAACTAAGTGAAACTTGGACAACTTTTTAATTAATTTCCCATAAGAAGACGACAGATCTTGATACCCAGAGAGGTCTCATAAAAGCAAACAATAAAAGATGCCACCACTGTGGGGATGCTTGATCTATAACTGAAAGTTGTTCTAACAGCTCACATAGAAGGTGTAGAATAAAAAACCCTTCTATGGTGGGTTAGAAAAAATATTTCATTCAAATCCTCTGTCTCTATGTAAAAAAAAAAAAAAAAATTACTGCATAGTGTATATGAGCTACTGCTTACCACACTGTACATAATTGTAAGGAAAGAATACAATGCAAAGATAATCTGAGCTCTTACTTTTAAATAATCAAGGTACTTGTTGAATGTATTGCCTACTCCAGAAACATGCTGAGCATAAAATTTCTTCTTGCTTGTAATGGCGCAAGAAACTCCTCACAGAGTGAGTGACATCCTCCACATCAGAAGATACGTGTCGCAGAATAGAGGAGAACTTGCCAATCACTATTAACATCTTGTGGTGTCAGTTTGAGAATACCAAATGTGGATCCACAAAGTGAAAATTATTTTGTAATGGGATACTTTATAACAAACTATATTAGATCTGAGAAAGACAATGCTGCAGCCCGGAGCTGCCAGAAGAAAATGCTGGTCCTCAAAACAATACAACACAAGGAAAAAATAAATTCTTGTTAATCAGGCAGTGTCAAACCCCATCCTTTATAACAGGAAAGATCCTCCTTTTCTCCAGGTTTGCCTAGATAGCTTTGAGAAAAAATGCAGATGAAACTTTGCAGCAAGAAACCTTTCTACACACAACCCATCCCTGATCTGTGGCTGCCAGGTAAAGAGACTATAAAACAGGCTTTTAAACAATGAAATAAAGATGTTAGATTAAACTTTTTCTCGATGTTAGTGATAGTCACTGTTGACATCCAGGACAAGAAATTAAACAGAATACAACAACGACAAATAGCATTAGCCCAACAACTAAACATCATTTAACAGCAATTAGATAAATCCTAACTTTCCTTTCTGAATGAAGTAAAAAAAGTAGAATTTATTTGACTATTGAAATTACAAATATATTCTGTTTCTTTACTTTATCACGTTCACTAAATAGATTATAAATATTTTAAATTCTATAATGTAGAGAAGCCATAAAATAGGTTTCCCACACTTAAAGGTAAAACAATTTTTCCAGGTTTTTTCACATTTTTCTGCCTTTCTTATACTTCATCCTTATTTTGAATTATGGCAAATTTTGTTCTACACAAATTTAGACCCATCCATTCTTGAATTAACCTGTGCTGTCAGCCTGTTGGGAGTCATTTTGTTTGAACATCTGGACCAACCACATGTTTCCTACTGAAAAATAAATCATTTATGAGTTATAAGTATTAACATACTCAACATCAGAGGACTGATGAAGATTGGACTGTGTATGTTTAATGTATGATGATAAAATATTATATAATACTTGTGTTTGGAAAGTTTATGGAATACACTGAAAATGAGCAGCTTATCTGGGCCTGTTGAAAGGTAGTTTGTAGTTCCATAGCTCAGCTGGGTCTGCACCTATTAGAAGTTTAACAACTATAACAGTGCCATCTGTAGTCAATCAATATACTTAATGATTATTTAACACCCCAATTTATCAAAATAAATACATTTTTTAAAAATGTAAGCCTCTCTGACTAGAGGACTTTTAAAATTATTTTATTCTAGAAATTAAAGAGAGTGTAGGTCTTCTTTTAGTGGGTAACTGTGATCTCAAGTGAGCCTTCAGGCCCTGTAGGATTTTGTGCTCACATCCCTCCCTGAAGAATTTTCCTGTATGGGACTGGGAACAGGTGCTGTGGAAATCCACTGTTCTGATTCTGTGTCACCTGAACATGGAGGCTTACATGCAGTAACACACAGGAATCCCTCCTTAGGTATTCAGTGTTCCTGTAGGAACTCTATCATTTTTATTCATAGTATACATATTTGGTAACAGCCACTAATTAATTGGGAGTTTATCAGTTACAAAATAATCTTAACATAAGTATTATTTCCCTTCACAGAATAAAGGAAAACACAAACAGGTAATTTGCAAATCTTTTGTCCAAAGAGTCACAAATGCAGAGACAGTGATAAACAAGAATATAAAGCTGTATCCAACATTGGTCTCAAAGGCAGACAGCAGCCAAGCAAACTGGAAGAACTAAACGAGGAAAGTTCTGTGAATGCTTGTGCAGCATGAACACTTCTCACCACCTTCTTAGGTTCCCAAATTGACATGAAGCTTTTCTATCACCCACCAATGATGTTTTTTATACCTTACTCATTGCTATCACATCTACATATTGATCCAATTTAATTATTTTTTTAGGCGACGAGTTTAACTAAAAAATATGGTCTAGGATGGACTGAAACTCTTACCAAATAAAAATTACAGCATTTCCATGCATATACCTACTAAGAATTGTAACAATAAAACTGGTCTAAATCCTATCTAACAGTCTGTACAGCAAGTTTTATTTTACAGCATTAGTGGCGAGGTTCAAAGTCTCACCTCCTCCAACTCCGTGACTGCATGAAAAGAGTACTTTTGTAAATAAAAACAAACAAACATTCCTGGTTGAAGCAGTCATGGAGAAACACTCAAAAGCCAAATAACAAAAGCAAAAAAGACATGGGGAACCATCCAAAATTCAGTATTTTTAAATAAAAATCTTCTGTGTACCACCCGAAACTCTTGATTTTTGTGCACCTGACTAATGCCTTTTTAATCTCCTCAGACTGATTATGTCTAACACATATCACAACACTCTCTGCACCTACATCTTTGGGGCTCTCAGAGGGTGAAGAATGAATCCTTCATAACAGTGTGCATTATGCACTGCAGATCCACCTGATCAATCACCTGGGTGATAAAAGGCAATTGGAACATCAGTGAATGCACTCAGAGCTAACAGATTCCATCTCCTTGCTTAGTGAACTGTTGGAATAGCAAGAGTTTGTTCTGTAAAGTTAGAGGGAGAGAACTGGGCTTTTATTGAATACAGCTTTTCAAGACAAATTCAGACATGACTTGGAATACACATGTATCACTGAGCTTTTCAACTTTCTCCATCCACTTCAGCATGCTTTTCCCTATGGGGGGAATGGTCAGATATGGTCAGACAAGCTGTTCTCACAGCATCCTCCTGAGGTCAAGGAGCATCATCTTATCTCTCTCACCCTCCTCCTCTCACCATGAGCAGCCTGCAGCCAAAACTGCAGCTTAACCTGGCTCTAACTCTCAGCCTGCTTCTGGATTACAGAGTAGGTATTCACTGAAGGAGCATCTAGCTGTGTTGGAATGATGACTCTGCATCCACCACAGCATTTTTAATTCTGACTCAAGCACTTTGTACTTCCATGTAGCCCTACCACTTGGACTGCTTTAACTCAGCTGTCTAATCTAAGCTTACAAGCTAGGCCCTCTGCAGCTACCTCCAGCCACTGCAGAGCCTATTCCCAAGTCTCTTCCTACCACGTATCTTAGACTTTCAGATCTTTTGTGCTTTTAGAGGTACATGTCTCTCTCCAGTGACTGAAGAGGAGAAACTTCAGGGCCAGCTTGCAGTAATAGCCAATGTAAGGAACATAAATGCCATTCTTCATGCCTAAACGGAATCATTGCATTCCAAAACATCAAAATACTGGAAACAAGAAAGCAATTCCAAGACAACTGTAAATGAAATATACTGCATTAGAGAAAAATGTAGATGTAACCTGCGAGTTTAGACTTTCCTGAATTGGATGCTTCAGGCAAGCCATATGCACTGTTTTTCAAGAAAATCCTTTGTCTTTACAAAAACAATTATCAGCATTAGCAACTGCAGCAGAGTTTGCCCTTTCCTAGATATTTGTATTAATTATGCTTTGAAGGTGCTGAATTAATCCATTCTGTGAAATATATATCAGTTAATTAAAAGATATTTTTCTTCAAGAAGGAATATAATTCATGATGAACTAGGAGATTAATGCTTTCTAAATCAGAAATCCTTTCAATGAAAATAAAATAGTTTTTGGAATAGACATGCTTTCCAATTGACCTTACTGTTTAAATATTCCTGAAGGGCATCAGATCTGAACTGAAGGAGTGCAGAACATGGTATGGAGCTTTTAATATTGTTCTTTTTCTAACTTTGAAGCAATAGAACAGGCAAACACACAGTACAGCACACCCAAAGAATGTGCTGCAACTCTCCAAACACCACACAATACCAGGCACAGTGACTGCAATGCCACAAACAGGGCCACAGAAGCAGATGAGAGTGGTTTGTATGTCACAGAAGCAGTAGATCAGGAAACTTAGATATTTACTATCTCAGTGAAAAGTCTGGATCAGAAATATCAAGGGCTTCTTAATTCTTTACCTATACATAAACTGCTCATTTGGGTATGCAAGTGAACAAATGTATTTTTCTGTATAAATGCAGGAGAAAAACCTCCAGACTTGGGCTGTATAGAAAAAATAAAAGTATTCTCAAGCTGTCCAGTGTAAAACTTACAGTGACAGGAATTAATAAGTGTCAGTTCACTAACAAAGCACCTCATCACTTTGAAAAATGCCAGTGACAAATAGTAGTATAACTCATGGAGGTGGAATGAAGGTAGTGACCATGAGGAATGTGCATTTCCTCAGAGGCTACAGCATCAGGCATTATTCCTACCAGGAGTGGAGTAGACAAGAGAGGACAAAAAACCCTCATTTTCTATCAGGCAAAGGGCTTCTCAGCTGGTGCAGCACTGACAAAAGTGTTCTGAGCAGTTCATTTCCCCATCCAAGGCACAACTACTTGGATGCACACACTGCCTTGTACTGTGCTGAGAGACGACAGAGGAGGGGGACAAAAAGGGAAATTTGATCATATTTGGTACAAACCACAGTTCTCTGCATGGTTCCATAAGATTTTGGGCCAAACTGTAACCTGGCATAAGCTGTCACTGTTCCAGTGCTTTCTAGCTAGGGAGAGAAAAGGGCTCTAGAGTAGATAAGAATTTTCCTCACTTTGCCAAGATATTACTGGGATTTGTGCTGGCCTAGCTCTGTCCATCGACAGACAAGCTCCAGGAACAACATGAACCAGAAATTTCTCCTGCAAGCACAGCTCCACAGCAAACTGGCATTTCCAACAGACTGCTCTGATTGACTTCTCGATTTTTGGATGATTTTACTGTAAAGACATGAGGCACAGCTCCCTGTATCATTACATTCATTCTGGGGGCACCTACTGGGGGCATATGAAAGTCAGTCCTGAGATTGCTGTAGCTGTTAAGGTACACTCAAGCTTCCTCAGCCCCTCTCTATCAATGCCCTAAGGAAAGAAAGTTGCTCAGAACATGACTCCAAGTGTTATGATGTGTAAATGTGTTGCCCCCCCAGGATCCTCATTTACTCCCTGTTCTCCTCAGCCTCAAGTCTCCTTCCTGACCACAGTTCACCCAGCCCTATGGTGCAATCCAGACCACACCAGCACCCCTGTGGCAAACATTGCATTAGCATCCCAATATGGATATTGGTAACTCTCCAAAAGCCAGATCCTCCACAGGTGCTCCTCCTTCAGTGGTGCTGGAGCCACACCAATGTGTTTCACTGTAGGGATCTAATTGAAGATTTTGTTGGCTGTACCCCAAAGTTATCTCCTGCCCAGAGATCTAGAATTGTGAGAAACAACTATCAGACACATTCAAACTTCTTATCGTTTCACTATTTTCTTTTTTCTCCTGTTTTGGGACAAGTAAAAATTCTGAGGCTGTAGAATTTAGGCAACAACTTAATAGGAAACTGTAGCAGATATTTCATTTATTTTGAGTTAATCAGATTTAACTTTTCTCCCAGAAATGTAGAGCCACATGTTCCTCCCTACATAACAACACCACATTTGCCATGTGAAAAGTCAAATGAAAAAGTTCTAAAGGAAGTCTTCAGTTTCCTACAGGTGTGGAAACTCACATTGTTTCATGCAAAAGCTTATTTTCTACATGGAGTAGCCACATCTTCTCAATACCAAAATAATCCAAATGAAAAAAAATTGAAAAAATTCAGACAAGTAATGAGATTTGTTCATTTTTAGTTCTTCAGAATCTTTCAATAAGTCACTACCAGATAAAAGCCAAGACCACATGCACTGGTCTGAGTTCCACTTTGATTAGAAGTAATACAATAAAATTTAATTTAAAACGACAGTAAATGTCATCAAAAGTCCTTATTCTGTTAGCACTGAAAATCTTGTATATATGGAATAACTAGAAAGAATAGCTCTATGGTAAAGAAGTGGTAACAGGTGAAATAGAAAATAAGGTTACAGGTCAGCAGCAAGAATTTGAAAAGTATTTGAGAAAAAGCTTATTTATGTACTTACTAGAAAAAGTTACATTTAAATTTAATGTTGTGTCATTAGAGCAGATTTTATTACCCATCTTCCTCCAGACTTCCTAGCTCTCTCATCCTATATGAGTGATTCATTTAGACTATTCTTTATGTTAAGCACTGAGTTCCAAAAATGATCTATTACAAAGGATTAAACACAGAGCCAAAAAAATTATCATCTTATAAACTTCATAAAGATGAAATCTTCACCAATATATTTTTCTGTTAGTCTCTGTCTCCAAGTACCAGTCAGTGTCAAGATTGCAAAGACTGGTTCTAACTCTCTGCCCAAAAATGTGCTTTGTTATTATCTGACCTGCCAGGTACCAGCAGGTAAAAGAATCAGCAGTGTTGTTACCTGTTAAATCATAACCAAGTCTTGATTCACAAAGTTGGGCACAGACTATATTTGTAATATTATCATCCTGTTACAATGCTTTTACTGAACTGCATGTTGACAAAACAGCTCACTTGACCATAACAAAAAAAAAAAAAAAAATCACTTATGCCATGTGCAAAAGCTCGTAACTCTATTTCTGCCAATTGGATAAGCATGACTAAACTCTTAAAACTGTTCAGCTACATAATTTAGGGCTGCCTGGGAATGTGTGTTATTAGACTAATTGGTGCACTAATACTATGCATCAGAACATAACAGTGAAGAAATTAATTTTTAATGCTACAAATTGATTGTTAAACATCATATAGAAACAGGAAGAGATATAGCTCAAAACACATTCTGTGAACATATTGCTTCACTCAAAACTTAACTTTTAAGGTTTACAATTCACTGTGATTTTTAATGCTTAAGAAAAACTGTAAATACATCTTTAAAGTATACTGCAGATGTTCTTGGGATTAAACTTCCCTAAAGACAGCATGACATAAGGACAAACACAGTAGTTCTAAGTGCTCAACGACAGCCAGGCACTGTAGTCAGAAGTAGCATTTGTTAACATATGTTAACAATGTAGAAGGTGACACTTAGGTAGAAATCTCTTACCTGCCTTGGTTGAGTCTCTCCTGGTAAGGTTTGTTCTGTGAAAGATGCAAGTCTTTATGTATAAATCAGAAGCAAAGGTGTGCTTGGCACATCCAGTTTTCAGCAGAGCTCAAGTGTGATATGTGTAAGTAACAAATTGGCTTCTCAAAGTAGCTCAGACCATATTAATTGGAAACAGAGTCACTGCTTGCAAGGTTGCTGATGCTGCTCCTTCTGCTTTGTGCCTTTGCAGAGAGCTAATGTATGAATAAGGCAGAGAACAAATCCCTTTCTCTCTTTACCTTTCCTTCTTTCTCTTAAATGGTGAGTTAGAGTTCAGTTTAATCTGCAGACGATGGCAGAGTACAGGCTGACAGTGTTGTTTCCTCCCCTGCCGAGACACACTGAATGTGTTGTGAATAAAGACAAAGCCCTCCACCAGTGCACCACATCGCTGTAGGTAAGAGCTGCAAGGATGTGCTGTGCTGCTCCTCAGCAGGCAGACGAGCCTGAAACGCAGCCGGACAAGCTCACCCCGCTCTCCTCACCAAACACCTGCACCAATAACTTTAGTTGGGGACCACACCTCCTCTGCAAGGGCAACTCCAGCTCTGCAGCAGCTGGCACGAGTTCTGATTTGCCTCCTGGCAATGGCTATCTATGTGGTTTTATTTTTCTACACCATAAAGGGCAATTTAGTTCCAGTTTTTCCTTATGGCTAATAGGTAACTAACTGGATAAACTGCCAGCTTTTCTTATAGTTAATTAACCCTGTAAAATCCCTACTAACACTTCAGGTTTAGGGCTGGTACTGAAATTAGGCCTAAAGGATACCTGCCAAAGAGGTTTGCACATGAATAAGAGTGCTTTCCTCTCTACTCCCCCACCTCCTTTTCTTTTCCACTGTAAGTAAAATATTCCTAGGTCAAATAGTTAAACTAGTGGAAACTAGCAATGTTGCCATTGAAAAAAAAAAGGGTGAAGATGACAGTAAACAGGAAGGAAAACTACCTAGCTCCCAAACAGTATGTAAACTGACCAATTTCAAAAGCCCTACTGAATACATGGGAAATGAGTGCTGGTTTGAGTTCACAAACAATGGACTTGAAGCTATTTCAAGAAGATATTTATTTTCCATGCTCCTGTCTGTGAATACTGAATACTAACAGGTGGGGAAGTCCTAAAGCAAAGGTATTAAAAAAATTTGCAATTTTTCATATTGCATTTTTCAGATATGCATATGTATGGCTACATACAATCCTACGCTTTAGTGCCCAATATCAAACCCTATCAGCCTCCTTCCTTGATGGCAAAAGCAAAAAAACAGAAAAACAAACAAAAAACCAAACACAAACCTTTTTCTTTTAATATGGTTAAAGTAATAGTTATTGAAAAGAACATTCCCCCTACCCATCTTCCTTGAACAAGACAACAATTTCTTCATCAAATATTCCCCTTTAGTGTCTGTGAAATCTGGAAACCTCCAAGTCCTTTGAGCACTAAGGTTCTTTGACTATGGGGAGAAAGGGTAATTAGGGAAGAGAAGACGTGGTAAGCAATTCCTGACAGCATCTCTACTGCCCTGCAGAAGCTATGTTGGGTTGAACACTTATAGAGCCACAAAACATCATGTGGAAACCTTGAAACTGGACAAAACTCTCGACTTTGCAGCAAAATGACTCTGGGGTGTCAGATTTTTGTAGTGGCATTGGCTGAGGAATGAAGCCACTCCTCTCTTGTCTGCACAATAACCTCCACAGTCTCATCCTAGAGCAATAATGACCATCAGTTCCATCAGCAATAATGACCATTTCCCATCAGTTCCATTCCTGGTCACTTTGAGAGCCAGGTTTGACTAACACAGAAATTATTGCGACGTTCCAGCACTCTTGTCAAATTTTGCTTTGTTTGAGAAGATAACTAGCAGAAACCTGATAGCAAGTGCTATACACTGAAACATGCAATTTGTCCCAGGCTGATATTTACACTGAATGTGATCCAACTGCCAGTCCCATTGCCACTGGTTTAGGTGAACTTTTGTAACAAGGAAACAAAAATAGCACGTGGCAGCCTATGCCAGTTTTGTGTTTGTGTCTAGACCAAAGGATATTAGTGATCTACTCATTTTCCCAAGGATGCTGTTAGCAAGTTTGTTGCATCTGCTAATGGGAAACCTGATTTTATGAGGAAATTGCTATTCCTATGGGAACTATTAAGCACTTGGCACTCAGCTGTATGTTTAAGAAGTTAAATTGTTTGAGGGGGCTTGAGCACTGGCACTTGTACTTAAACCTTCTCACTTCCTCCATCCTATGAGCAAAATATCCTGAAGCCTGGATCAGTGATCTTTTGCTTCTCTACTGCTGTGTAGCACAGAGGTGTTATGGTGTAACATGATAATAAATTTCTCTACAAAGAGGAGATGCACATACAAAAGGTAAAGTTTCTTTTAACACCTCATTTCCAGGAGGAAGCTCTCAGTTCTCAGTGGCTTTCACAGAAGTGGAGTACTCAGCACCTTAGAGCCTTGCTGAGCAACTGCAGAATCCCAGCCAGAGCAGAAACACACTTAAGTCATAAAACACCATTAATCCTGTATTTACCTAGTCAATATCCCAAGGGTTGCAGATAAAACTGCAGGAAAAATAAACAAAATATTATTAAAACCACTACTTTATAATTTAGTCTATGCCTTCATTACTTTATATCAATGTTTCCTGCTTTTTATTAAAATAAAATGCATCAAATCCAGTGGCACAGAACAACAATACAAGCTCCTCCTGGAATTTCTTTTATTCTGTATGACAAGCTAGAAGGAATAAATACATTATCTACTACAGAGCAAAGTATCCAGTCCTGAGCAGCATAAATACCCTATTTGTGAATGTTCAGAGACATAAAATTATCTGTACAAAACTTTTCAAGCAAAGAAGCCATCACTAACACTAGAAGCATTTCACAGTAGAAATATTTTTTGGCAGTCACTGGAAGATGCTCTTCTAATCATCCATCTGCTAATTCTTTGCAAAATAACTAATGACCAATTACTAAACAAAGAGAGGATTCCTTCTAAGAGGCCTACAGAAGGAACGGGAAAAACTCTATGCTAGGTCAGTTGCTGAAGAGCAAACAACATAATACTCACAAACTACTATACTAAAAAACCCCTAACAAAACCAAAAACTAAAGATTGCTCATATGATTTCTATAGTAATTCTAGTCATGTCATAAATTCTGTGACTGTGGGAGCACCGTTGCTGTCTCCTGTGGAAATTCTGGTAGTTTTGCCAAAATATTGTGCAGTGCTGTCTGATTTGTCTAACTGCTTCCTGTGGTTGGGACCTGTGTATCTCAAACTTTTTAGCAAGAGCCATGGGATACAGCTTCTTCTATTTGCAAGGCACTGCTTCAATCTGAAATACTGCAGCAGAATTCAAATCACTATTAAGTTATTGCAGCATGAGGAAAAGATGATCTCAAGATATTCCTTGATGACCTACATTGCAAAGGAGATACTGAAGCTAGAACCTCTGGGGAATTAGTGAACAAGAATAACTGTAAATTAAACTTTTGGGGTTAATTTGTTTTAAATGGTAACCAAGAAGGGTGTTTTGTTGGTTTTGGTTTTTCGGTTTTGATTTAGTTCTAACAGAGTGGGCCATGTCACATTAATATTTAACTGTAGTCAGCTGATGGTGAGGATGTGCAGTGAGTCAAAGGTAATTGAGACAAGGTATCACAGTAACCTTAATGAATAGGTGGTGCTGAAGTATCACCTCTATCCCTGACCCACTTTTCATACCACAAACACAACCATACCTTTCACCTTTTGAAGTTTGCCCGTGATCAGCAGCAGTATGACAATAAACAGGCCTGCTTCCAAATCCCCATGCTGGATAAATCATTTCTTTCTAATCAGATGCTCTCACATGAAAGAATGATGCTGCATATATTAATTGCATATTCCATTAGATCTTCACCTTCATCTACTGCAGCACGATGGCCCCTACCAGTTCTTTAATATTCCTGCATTTCTAAATGTAAAATGTTTCTTTACAGTTATTCTTTGACTTGTACATCACCATCATATAGGAGGACTAGGAAGACAGAGTGCGTAAGAGTAGAGTAGAAGGCAAGGAACAGAGTCCTGTTTATTGTTAGTTAAGGTACCCCCAGCTGTTTTGCTAGACTCTGATCTGCACTGCCTCCACGTCAGCTCAGAAGCTAATTAACTGACTCCATGTGATTTCTGACAGGTATGAGTAGTTCACTGATTTGTGTGTCAATGCAAAAAGGCCTGACAGTACTCCAACTTTCAGAGCTGAAGAGTTACTAAAAACGAAATCAAACTCAGGGCAGACACAAAGGAGGTTTCCTTTCTTCTTTTCAGCTTATTTACAGTGAGTACTGCCCAGAAAATGTGTCTGGGTTATCTGCTGCAGGCCAGCAATCATGGCATCACAGCTCCAGAATGGCAGATATTACTAAATACTCAGGACTCCTGAGTAATCCAGCCAGTTACCTGGAAATGCTTGCAGATTTAAGGACCAGATTAAGCCATATCCCTTGTTTCCCAGGTTAGTGCTGTTCAGGCTCTCATTGAGGACTTGGGGTGCTCAACACCACTGAGAGCTATTGCTACATTTAGTCAGTGTCTGGATCAAATCAGAGAATCTTCAGGAGCAGTTTAATTTCCTCCTTCCACAATCCCTTTTCCCCTGTTCATTCATAGATACTTTAGTTCTTTTTATAAGCATAGAGTCGTTCTTCAACAAAATAGAAAACATAACCAGTGCACAACCTTTTGTCAGACTTTATGTTTGTTAGGTTTGTAAAGGATACATGAGACATAGTTGGGTGGCAGAGTCTTAAATTGTTAGTTTAGGAATGATTGCTTATCTATACAGAGAGAGAGGGAGACAAAATTCTGTCGAAACCATGCATACTTTTTGTACATGAAATATTCAGTGGCTTAAAAGGGTATTTGGATTGATGAAGAACAAAGAATAAGTCCTTTTTTTTGTACATTTCATGATCCATACAACCTACTGTATTTGGCCTTTCAAATCTGCTCTACAACGAAATATTTTTCACTTATAGCACAGGAAGTTTTTTACAAGCCAACAGGTATTAAAAGATCAGCCTCATGTATTTCAATGGTCAAAAGCATAACAACTGTCTAAATTGCTATGCTTCAAATATTAAAGTACCCAATTTGAATGATAGCTTGAAAAATCACTAAGGATGGAAAAATCTGAAGTTTAGTGTACAGAAAGTTGACAACAATTCTCTCTATACAGGATACTAGTTTTTCAGCAGAAGGGAAGACAAATACATTAAGTATAATAAAGTGTTTCTTAATGAAAAAAGACAAATTTGTCATTTTCTTTTGTGATGTTCCCTTTTAATAACGAACAATGCGTTTGACAGAAAAAAGAAAGTGTGTCAGGGGAGAAACACTATACAATAAATTTTTACAATTACGTCGGTCGTCAGATAACATTGTAATAGCTTGGTTATTCCTAGAGTGTAAAAGAAGAAAATCGAGATCAATTCTGCCTTTGAGCTACTGGGATCCTTCACATGCATGAAATGCTAAATGCACTCATTATACATCATTATTTCATTACTATCTAAATCATCTGTGTATTAGCTCAGATAACTGTGCACCCAAGGGAGTGCTGTAGCTTTTGGGGACGTCTGACATTTCATACTGGAAATAAAAAAGTGAAGAAAAGCAACAGACTTGTACTCACATATCTGCAAAGAGAACAAGAAAATAGTGCATGCAAAAGTGTTGCCTTTAGTCTGAAAATGCAAATAAACCAATTTCCCTTGTTTGTAAAGCAAGATGGAGACGGAGATTAATTTGCAGCTGCAAACTTCAGGTGACTTTGTCATATGTAAAATTAGAAATTATTCAGAATCAAAAGCCTGTATAATCAAATAGGAATAAAATTAGCCACAAAATCCCAACTTTTGGAAGAGTGTGTGTGAAACCCTACTGCAAAAGAAAACAAAGGCACAATATCCAGTTTCTTCCTGAAACTAGATATTCTGTTGAAGAAGCTTGTGTAATTAAAAAGAAAAATAAGTACTTAAAATTATGTGCAACCTTAACCAAGGCATTTTAACACACTTCCTTTACAGCATTTGGAAAGTGAAATTCAAAGGTGCCCAGACATAACCTCAGAAGAGAATGGGTCTGAAAGGCATCCTTCCTGTGGAATCCTGCAGTGGCCCAAGATAGCTTAGAGAGGTTTAATTTAAACCTCTGTGCATCAGCATTAGTTAATCTGGCCATTAAACTTTAGAGTTATCCACTTCTGAGTAGCTCTGCTCTTTAGGTGATGTAATAAATCAAACCATGGCACACTAATGGAAAGCTAATGATAGCAGGTTAACCCGTTTTTTCCACCTGGATTTCCCTGCTGCTTGTGTCCAATCAGGCTGTCAGCCCTACCATTACCCAGGAGATGAATCCAGTCATTTGGATGGTCCAGCCCTGCTCTCAGCCTTTCATTAGTTTTCAGTACCTTCCACAGAGCTTCCCAATTTTATCACCAGTAGAATATACTGAAATCCATCCCTCAATTCAGCAAGGGGTAGTATCAAAACAACTAATCTTGGGTGTCTGGCAAACAATTTGTAATGTTCAGGCTAGCTGACAATTTCTCAAAATTCCTCCAGTGTCTTAGGCTAAATTTAATCTTTTGGAAAAGAAACAGCCAACTGTTTCTATGCACAGGGCAGTATAGGCAGAGAACATTTTTAGCATATGTGTTTGCCTTACTCTCTTACTGTTTTGTTTCCCCAGAAAGAATTTTGGCTAAAAGTGGCTGAGCAGCAAGTTTAGTGAGCAGGACCCTGGGTGGATGTTTCACTGCTACCCAGGGCCAACCCACCACAGGGTTACAAAAAACGGAGTCCTCACCTTTCCACCAGCTTTTTCTCTTATCCAATAGACTCCATTGTCTGACACTTTTGTGCTGAATTTTGAACAGAACCAACAAGCATGATAAGAAAATTGATTTTTCTAAACAGTGCTTTAGACAGTCACCTTTAATCCACCCAGAAATATCCAAATAGCAATAATTAATGAGTTAACCAATCATTGCTTAAGAAACTATTGACATGGGTTATCCAGTCACAATTTTTCCTCCTGAATAGAGTGGGAACTTCAAATATTTTGAGTCTTTGAATATCAGGTTCCAAACTGATATTCTCCTGAAAGTGACAGGCGCAATTTAAACCCTTTTCTTTCTCATTCCTTGCTATTCTCGGCTGATAGGATTCACCTTAATTTCATCTCCTAACTAATGAGGTTCAACAGTAGGATAAATGTCTGGGTAGATCACAGACTGGTCCTGATTGCTCTGTATCATATACATTTGTTTATTCAGTGACAAGAAAACCAGGACAATTTTAACCAAAAACCTTCTAAAAAGAGAAGAATTCTATGAATTTCTCTTTGCTCCCACATCCACCCCACCCTAGTCCCCCCAAAAAAAGGATTGGATTCACTTTTCCTGGCTATAAATGATTTCATGTATTTATTTAATTTACACAAATATGTGCCCAAGAAATGCATATGAAGGAAAAATGCAAATGTGCCCAAGAAATGCATATGAAGGAAAAAAGGAACACTCTTTTTGTGACCCTGCATAGCCACCACTTCCCTGTGTAGAGGCCACCAGAGTCTGCCTGAAGGAGCAGTACCTTTGAGCATGCTTTGTTAAAGTACACTCAGTCTAAGACTGAGAAACAACTTGACAGCAATAACAGCGTGAAAACGTGGTTTGGTTTCTTCTTTCATTGCAAAAGGAATGTTTTGGAGCAGATTATGGTGGGTGCATGGTAATACATTCATCTGCTGCAAGAACACAACAGCAGGAGAGCTGAATGTCTTTACTCCTGTCAGTGTTCCTGAAATGCACCAAGCACAGCAAAAACCAATTCCATGTTGGATGATGGAAGAGGAAGCCCCCTGAGAGCTTGGGGTGTCACACAGCCACTGACTGTACAGGCCTGAGGTGCACAAAGAACGGTGTGGGTGGGGAAAAACCTGACAACACTTCCCTGTACAGATGGTTCTGAAAAACACTTGCATGGATTGAAAAAGCTCAGCCAACACAGCATGGGCAGCGTGGGATCTCTGTGGATGGTGTTTAACCTTTCCTGATTCCTTGGCTTTGTCTGATGTAAGGTGGCCTGATGGCATCAGAGAGCAATCCTAACCCCTCTCCCTGGTTTTATCTCTGCATAGAGCAGGGATATGATGCAGGGAAGAAAACTGAAGAGTCTATTGTCTTGCTCTTCCTTTAGTTCTTTGGATTTCTTTGAGCCACACTCTCAAAAAATATAGCTCTGGCCTTTATTTGGAGAAGGCAGAATCACAGTCAGAGAAAAAGATGACTCCTGAATATTTCCTCACCCAGGTGAGAGCAAGTGTCAAGAGGTATAGCTGACTCAACCCCCACACAGCTGTAACAAACACGCCAGAAATATTTCCAGCCTTTTGCATGCTCCATGAGCTGGGGAACAGCTGTATGTTGCCAGCGTTCTGGCCACAACATCTGTCACACATAAATACATAACAGCACCTACATTCATAATCATAAAAGTTAAAACTGTCATGCTTTTAATTGCCTTGTTTTCAGTTGTTTATATTTCCTAACTGGAGCTGCTTGCAATAACATTCATTTACAAGAGTCTGCCCCTCAGGGAATTTATCAGAAACATTACCGCCCTTAGTAGGATTTTCAGACACTCACATTGGAATCTGTAAAAATAAAGGACTGTAGGGAATAAATATAAATCAAATGTGGACCTAATGGTTGGCTTTGGAAAGTGAGAAGAGCAATGATGCAGAGAGTAGCGGAGAGCTGTTAGGGTAAGACGTGAAACAGAACAGAAACGGAAGGTTTTAACTTAAATTCCAGAATCAAGAAAAAGATGAGTAAGGGAATAAAACTGAAGAGATATAAACTGATAGATGAAATCAGCTTTGGGAAAAGGAGATAGAAGAAGAGTATCAGAGAGACTTTGAGCACCAGAGTACAAAGCAAAAGTCCTGGCAAAAGACCTGTTGTTCACTGTTAGAAACTACCTGTGAAACCCACTGCTGTAATTTCTCAGTATTTTCTTGAAAAGATGAAAAATATGGCATGTTGTGCTACTGCATAACTACACATTACAGTCTTCAATTTTTTCTTGCCTTATTGAATGCTCAGGACAAACATGCTTTGTGTTTCTGTCAGAAGGTTTTTAGAAAATAAAAACAGATTAGGTCAGATGAGAAATGTAATCTGTTATCCTGTCTCAGCATGGAAAACATTTTATAAGTGTGGGAAAAGCATAAAACAAGCAAATATAGATAATACTTCCGCAAGTATAATGTCCCAACCTCATGAGATAGAGTTTGCATTCTGCATCATGGTGTCCCTGATTTTCTCTAATTGCTAAATGCTCCTTTTATACTTTTGATATATAGAAAATCCCAAGTTACACACTTGAATAATGCATGGCATGTAAAACACAGTATTTTGGTTCAAATTTGCTTTATAAGAGTTTCAGTGGTTGCCCATTGGCTCTTCTGTTACAAGAAGTGATGAATAATCAGTACTTATTTGCATTCATTTGGAGACCTTTACTGTGTGCTTGGCTCAGTTGTTTCTTTTGCAAGTTCTAGTCCATTTAGCTTTTCCACACAGGGAATTCATTCCAATCTCTTTATCATTTCATTATTCTTTGCCATGTCTTTTCCAGGCCTGAAATATCCTTGCCAAATTAAAGAGGGAGACCACCATCTAAAACTGTGTCTTCTCTTTTCAGTCACTTTTTAATTAGGTGGGCACTTTTGCAGAGTAATCCACAATTGCCGAAAATGTCTGAATAATGTAGTGAAAACTACAGCATTTCTGAAGTTACATACAGGTATCATTTCAGAACTGGCAACACTGAAATTCATCTGCCATTTTTTGCATAGTAACTCATAGCAGCAAGGTCTACTTTCACAGTTACTGAGTGTTATTTTATATTTTTGAATTTTACCACCTTGCTATTTGTTCACTGAAAACATAGAATAAAGATGTCTTTAATGATTTTTAAAAGATTCCACCTGAAATCTTCCTCAAATGTCCACTGCCTTTCCTTTGCTTTTAATCAGACATTACGCTATAGGAGAAATGATTCTTTTGACATTACAGCTTGATTTAAAGCACATACCAAAAAAATTTGTCATAAGCTTTGGAAATCTGCATATGGTACACCAGCCAAGTCATTCTTAACCACATGTTTTGGCTGCTTTTAAAACTCCTAATGTGTTTGTAATCATGTATTTTTATGATTTCCTTCTACAATCCCATGTGAGCTCCTTTCCTTTGCTACTATTTTTTCCCTTACCACAGATTTGTTAGTACAGAAGATGCTTAATAATTACAGACATGGTTCTTTTTGAATTCTATTTGTAGAAGCTGGAGAGCATAGAATAAAAAAGAAGATTAAGATTTCAGGGAAGAGATGAGTACTATGAGGAGCTGAGATATTTTACCTTTTCTGACAGTTTGCCCACAATGTTGGTGGGAGTGATTAGTTCCATTTGTTCAAACTGTTCCGAAACTGCACAGTTCATCTGAAGGCTTTCTGCCCACATGGACATAGTTCAATACTCAAATTCTGTGCAGATTTTCTGATACAGACACATCAAGGATGATGGGAGATGAGTTCTAAGTGTACAAATTGCGACATAACACTAAATATTTGGGGCAGACAGAAGAAAGGTGATACATATCTGAAATTGAACACCCACAGTGAGTTCTGGCATTAATCTCCATGTACTTTCATTCCCAACTCAAAAGACAGATAATGCTAATACCATTCATCTCAAAGAGGTTTTATGCAAGTTCATTGATGTTTTTGAAGCACTTACATACCTTAGAGATAAATATGATAAACACCATTTAAAAGCCCATGAGAAAATTAGCAACTCTGACCTAGGAGCTGCGTTTGAACAGTGGGAAATAAATATAACATGAGACAGAAAGTGAACTTCAAGGACAAAAAAATATAGAGCAAAAATTTCCTCTCCTGTTTTTCTCACTAAATGAAACAAGCCTGTAAAAGCAGTAACAGAATACTTAGGATTTAGAAGTTCCAAAGGAATGATGTACAACTCTGGTTCAGACATGCAGGAATATTTGAAGGCTGGAGTAAAAGACAGCAGTGATGTCCCCAGAAAATAATTTTGTACAAACATAATGCACAAAGTGCACACTCCTCCTTCTAATTGCAACGTTCAGTTTACGAGTGCAGACAGATGAATGCAGTCTCACACTAATTATTTCAGGACAAATACTGATGTCTGACTCATTAATCAGATAAAACTTTCACTGAATCTAAGTTGGCTCTTTGCTTCTACACCCTGCAGTATGCAGCCTATCCTGTGTTAGTTTTCTTTTGTCTCAGACTTCCCAAGGACATAGAGATATGGTTTATACAGTAGAGAATTGAACATAATTTTTATCAATTCAAGCATTTTAAATAGATAATTCTTTGCTCTGCTCCCTAGGCATTATTCAACTTTTAATTGGAATATTTGCAACTCTTTCAGCTGGACACAGTCACCTTTGGTTTAACTGCTACATAACAAATAAGGCAGACTGACTGCCCACCTGATTTTTGCCTACTGTGCTAAATCAAGGGCTGGTTTGTGCATTTAGGGAAGCTTTTCACAGGGGGCAGGAAGCATTGCATGCATCTGTCCATGCACAGTGCCTCTGCTCCGGTTGTCTTTCAGCAGGTGCTTCACATATTTCCTTTCATACCTCACTAGATTTGCTGGCTGGTAAGCACTTAGAATCAGGACTATGTCTTTAACCTATCATTTTTGTGAAGCCCTGTGGCTGTTATAATAAAGGGAAAAAATATGTGTTGAACAGAAGTATCTAGCCAAGCAGAAGAAAACAGGTGTTTTCAAGCACTTGCAAGAAAAACAGGAAGGATAAAATTCATTAAAAAATACCCCAAAACCTTAAAAAGAGATGACACAGTCAACTCCCTATCATTCCACTGCTCAATGGAGACCTGTATTTCTACAAGAGCAGTTTGAACCTGTATGCAAGCCAGGATCAGCTCAGCATTTTCAAACTTGTCTGTTAAGAGAGTTTCACTTCACCATGTCTTGATATAATATGCAGGAACAAAAATGATCCTTCCCACTTCTCACTGTAGAACTCCAGCTACATGGACAGATATCCAGCAAGAAAAATAAAAAGAATAACTGCTTAGGCAGTTGCTACAAAAAGGCAGCACCTCCAACATGTGGAACTGAGAAGAATTTCAGACCAGTGCCAAGAGCCCCTCTGCAAAGAGGAGCTGAACACAGCATGATGTGAACATTATCATTTACCCAGCAATGAATCCTGCAACGAGCTCCAGCTCTCACCTCAACAGGATTGAGAATAATTGAATAAACTCCTTCTAAATTAAAGCTGAGAATTGCATCACCCAATCAATAACTTAGTGAGAAATTCAAAATCTGCCAGAAAAATTTCCAGAGGAAGTACTGATCCCACAGGTAACTTACAAACATCTGAAATGCTCTTTAGGAATATCAGAGACAAATTTCAGAGTCTTTCCTCAGCACCATTGGTGCCCTGAGACCTCAAAAATTCCCTCTGGTGCATTTAGTAATGTAATACATCAAATGCAATACAGATATTGAGTACTGGAGTCCCAGTGGAAGACTGATCTCTATTGTCTGACCCACCAAAAGGACAGAGATTAGATGTACTACTGTTATTTCATAGCTGTGGACAGTACCCCTGGCTGCAAATATTGCTACATCTTTCATCCACACACCAAATTTTAATTTCTTTTTTAAAAAGAGAAAGAAATAAATTTTCTTTTATGCAGTCACCTAAATTTAAGACGCACAGACAGATGCCTAAAAAAGAAATCAGCAGACACCATCTGTAGTTTAAATTGTCTCCTGGGCACTTTGTGGCGGTCAAATAAATCCTTAGTGCCAACTGTCACCCCAACACACTCCCTGTTTTTCAACCTGAGGCTCCAAACCTTCCCATGGCTGCAGGTAAGTGCTATCAGCACAGGTAGAATCAGAGAACCTTAAGAGTGAAGCATCTGCTCATAAAGGCTCCACAAAGAAGCTTTCCCTGAAATTCTCCCTAGAGCAGTCCTGCCCTCCTTCCTCAAGCACAGCACTGCCAGTCAGCTGCAGATGAGACCAGGGTGCTCCATATGGAAAGAGGGACAAATGGAACACAGCGCCTGCCTGCCACCACGGGCACAGCAGAGAGGGCAAGGAGCACAACACAAATATTTCACTGCTATGTTTGACTTTCAGCCATTCCCTTCAACCCACCAGGAGAGATTAAACTCATGCAAGAAAAGAGGGAACAAATTATTTCATTTAGCAGATTCTGTTCACATTCTCAGCTTACAACATATTTTTTCATCTAAGGCTTCTTTAAAAAAAAAAATCCTTCAGCAGGTCAATCAAGAACTCTTTGCATTCTGCTCACTGTCATTGTTTTCAACTGTTTAAAAGGAAAAGAAAATATCCAATGCCAGTCAATCTAATTTTCTGTTCAATCTGAACTGTAGTATTGAGCAGCACTGCTACTCCTGTCAATCACCTTTTCTAACCTGAAGAAAAGCAAAAGTTACTGACTGACACCAAGTAAAATTTCTTACATTCTATCCTCACAATCCAAAAGGCTTTGGGAGTTTAAAGTACCAAATCAGTGTCACTAGGAGGTATTTCTAAGAATTAGGCAAAGGGAAAAAAAACAACCAACCCAAACACTCAGGATTACCTACCTTCATTTTAGATGTGTCCCACAGGAAATTTCTAATCATAGGCACTGCCTGCCAGCTCCAAGGACACATTACATCCAATTCCATATTATTTTTTAATTATATGAGTGAATAATCTTGCCTCACTTGAACTTGAAAAGGTAGAGATTTAAATATTAAACAAAAATAATACAGTTTTTACTTCATATTTTCTGAAACAAATATTTCTTTCCTGACAAAAGAAGATGAGTTGAGAGCTCCTGAACTGTTTTGTCTTTGCTCCATGGGCACCTACCAACCTATCATTCATCTTTTCAGTAATTCAGGTTGTGAATCTCCAGAGAAAGGGATGAACCAATTCTTCTGAGTTTAACAAAATAAATGTAGCCAATAAAGGACAAATATTATATTTGTTATTTTGTACATAAATGTGCTATATATATAAAGCCATAAACTAAAATTGAGAAAGCAATTTAATCCAGTTACCCTGAAATAACATTTGGGCCGGATATCTTCTGCCCATGTTTGCAAGTTTACTATTTATTATTTTAAGAGGGGAGCTTGTCTTGTCAATGCTGATTGTCAGAGTCAACTCTGAAATTCTTGCAGCATCTTCTCACTCCCTGCTTAGGCCCATTTTGCACAGTTTAAGCTCTAAGACCGTTTGTGGTGCAGGGACTGCAGTCGATTCGCAGCTGGTTTCTGCACGGTGCAGGAAAGGCCAGGCTGCAGTGGGAGCTCAGCTGCAGAGCTGCTGTGAGCACTCCACGGGGCTGCACTGCCTTCTGCAGACCTTCTCTGGCACCTGCTGAGGGTCCCCTGCTACACAAGATTTCTCTAAAAAGGAGCAGTTTCTCTTCTGTCCAAGGAGACAGACACTCCATTAACAGCTATTCCAACAACTTGGCTCCATAGTTCAGCCTTCCCGGGGCCTTGGCCCTCTGAGGCCGGCCGTATGGAAGGGCACTGGGTGTCTTTAGTCCACAGCTGTCCCTACAATATCTACTCAGTTCAGCTATGGGACTGAAAATTCACATTTGTTCCTCTGGATGAAATATATCCCAGGTAGAGAATGAAGTTAGTGGCATTATCTGGTTTCTATTGCCTCATATGCTTTACACTTAACACTGCTTCTCGGTGCCCATTTCAGTGATTGATTCAATTAGGAGTGTGTGTGTGGAGCACTATTTCTGATGAGTATATTCCTGTATGAGCTGAGGAACATCTACCCAGAAATTGCCTCTGTGAGAAGAAACAGAAAACCAATGAACACACACGCACACAAAGCCAGGAATTTTAAAGGTTATTGGATCAGTTATGCTACCTTGAAATACATATTCATAAAAACATCTGCAGGTGCTGTCAAATTCTCATGGAAATTTAGAATGTATTTTTTGAGTGATTATAAGGCATGTAGATTTGAAAATGTTGAAAAATGTAAGAAGATGACAAATACAGTGAAGTGAAAAGAAAATGGCAATTCTCCTTCTGGGTCAGAGTGAGTGAGGCTGCTAAATTCACTGCATCTTTCACAACCCATTTCCTGACTGTTACACGAAGGACACACCTATGGAATAGCCACCAAATTGTCTGCCTAGACACATTGGTGCTTTTATTAAATGGCTACGTGTACAGGCAATATACCAGTCCTGCATTACCTGCTCTAACTAGTCTAAACCAATTTAAATGAAGCATTTCTTTTAGGAAGAGCAACTAAATATAGTTTTGCTATGCTCTTAAAACTATGGAAAAGAAAATTCCCAAACGTAAAGACTAAAACAAAGGTGTCCACTCCTCCCTCCCCTTTGAAATCTGTCAGACTGCAAAATATTCCCTTCTGCAGCCTGAATTTCCACCTACAGGGGACTTTCTTCACAGCATCATAAATTACATTTATCAGTGTGATTCCTGACCTGCAAGGCAGATCAAAATTAAATGCTTCCAAAGCTCACATTAATTAGGCCTGGAGATGCCTCCATAGATTGTGATTTAGCAAATATTCTGCACCTGCAAATAAGGTATGTGTTTGGGGAATATTATGTTTAGGCAAGATATTTTACCTGCCTGACAATACAGGTTGATCTGTATTAACTGCTGTCTTCTCAGAAACTGGGTGCAAGTCATGTCCTGATGTTCTGCTCTGGGAAAAGAGAGCCTGCTCCTTTTCTAAAATAAGGCTGGGCTCTAGAAAGCTGCCCATGGCCATGTGTGGGCAGCAATAAATAACGTGGACTTATTTAGGGAGCCTGTGCTGGCATTTTTCAGGAGAAGTCTTGTACGTTATGCAATAATTATAACGTGGCAAAGCAGGTACCAGGTACCAGGCCCAACTCTCAGGCAGAGGCAGCTGAAACAAAACCGTACGAACAAGGTATGCAGGATTTGTTTTGGCAAACTAAAATAAGCACCATTAAAAACAAATTCTGGGTGAAAATTACTACAGTAGGGAAAAAAAAAAAAAAAAAAGAGGAAACGTGCAACAAAAGCTCACATTTCACTTTCTACCCTGCCCTAAGCACCACCACAGGTGACAGTCCTGGGCACTGCTTGACTACAGCACTCACCGAAAGCATTTGCTCGTACCTGGTACTTCATTTGCTAATGACTGGCATTTATGAAGAGGCAGCTGACATTGTTTTACATCTTCTAAACTCTTTGCTGGAAGACAATGTGCAGGATGGAGGACCCTGACCTGGGATCTGCTTCAGTGCTGCTGGCCCTGCAGTGGCGTGAGCAGATGGTCACTGGAGATCCGGGGCGAGCTCGACCCTGCCCACCACAGAGGCAAACTGCAGCCAGCAATTCAGCCTTTTGAAATACGAGTGCTCTTTCCCACTAACTCTAATTACCACAGTCCAGCGGCTTCCATGAAGTGATCCAAGAGGTTCAGACCTGTTTCCTAGACACCAGCCTTGCAGTGAACATCTTTAATCTTCTTTCTAGCCCAGTTTGTTTTCCATCTCCCTGCAACCTTGAGTTTACAGAACTAACTTCTCTGTTAGGATCCCACCACAGAACAGGGTACGCCAGCAAGGCAAGCAGAGATTTTGGCTGCCCTGGATAGCAATGTTGCAGATCTAGGTAATGAACCCAGGGTCAGGATATCAGAGAGACATTTGAGCTCACATCTGAAATCTAAGCAATGATTCAAACTGTTTTTTCACCTAGGTTACCACAGTATATGATATATTATTGAAATAATTTTACATTTGTAATATAAATTAGGGGGAAGTATGCTGAAAATCAGGGCTGATTCTAGTTTCTGAATATCCTTAGGCTGAAAAGACAAGCAGCATGAAAATTCAAATCATTAAATTTGCTTTCATTGATTTTGCAGTATACTTCTGTCAACTCAATGTGTCTCCCATCTATACTCTGGAAAGTAAAATAATTACTAGTTGCCTTTGTTACTTTCTGAGCTTTTCTACCTTTCAGTCTTGCACTGAGCCTGTATTACCTAGGTAATTCTTGCCCAGAACGAGCTCTTGGTAATAGAACATCTGCCCTAACTTCATCTATACACACAATTATTTACCAGTAGAAAAGAACCAGGTTAGTAAAGAACTATATTCTACATGTAGAATATAGTTATTTTTTAAACAGGAAATGCTTTATTTTGTTACCAAAAATTATCTTATGAATGCATATTTCATAAAATATGAAGTGACATAAAATGCTAAATAACATGTTTCCTTTATTATACTCTGTGCATTCCCTACATGACTGACAAGCTGGCTGCATGCACATGAATTTGTTTATGAGACATTACAGGTATTCATGTCTGTGGACCATCCAAGATGAAATCAATTGAACCTTGACAGTAATCCTTCACCTCCCCTTGGCAGCTTTTAATTAAACAGTCGATGTTCTGGAGCAGGTACTTTGTTGCCTTATGAAATCTGAAGTCTTAGGACTTGTAACAAAGTAAACGGGAAAAATTATTTCCTTTTCCTAAAATGAAGGGAATTGATGTTTCAGTACAAAAAGAAAACATGATAATGGCAAAGTAATTAACAAAAATAATGCTGAAAGATAACAGTAGAAAATCACAAGCATGACACAAAGAAAAACTTAAATACAGAGTCTTAACAGAGAGAAATTTATTCTTCTAGCAAAGGGCAGAAACTCCAAACAGAAAATGAGGAGAAATGCTGTTTACTTGTAGATTTTTGTTGTAGATAAAATCAGCTGACTGAAGCTGCACTGACTTGCATCCCTCCCAAGCTAACAGCCAGAACATATCCAGCATTTGATTGTAACAGTAACAGGCGCTGAACTCATAAGATCTGCTTTCCCTCCTCCTTGCACTGATGGAATTCCAATAAATTCATTGTAGTTATTCTTACTTTACAGGAGAACTGATATGAGCAGGAAGGATTTTTATGGTTTTCTCCATATGTTGTGTATGCTGTAACAGGTACTTATCTATTCCATCAAAACACTTTGCATATTTTCGATGATGACTTGCCAGAAGTCTGAAATCTGCCAATGCAACTCCACAAAAAAAGTGGAAGATACAGAAAAAATAGTAATGAAATGTAAAATGCTGAGCTAGGTCTGTGGTCAGAACTAGACCCCAGCCTTGTGCATAACAAAAGGAAATAATTAGATTATTTTGAAAGCAACTAAATAGTGAATTTCTGACATTCCTTAAAAAAATATATTAAAACGCATTGAACTGATTTAATTCCACTAAGATACAGGACATGTGGATTTGTGCCTTTGCTGAGGCTGAAGTTTTCTGCTAAATATTCTTCTCTTTCTCAGCCCTCCACCTCCTGATCAGAAATCACTTCTCTATGAAGACTTTAGGGACTAAGAAGATCAGTCCACAAGGCCAGTGTCTCACATGTAGAATTGATCTACATCCTCTTCTACACATGTTGGCTCCATTAATTGATAGGTACTGGATAATAACAATGCACTAATAGCTCTGAATGTGGTTTTAATGGAAATGGAAACGTGGAAAACATTACACTAATAAAAAGAAATGGAAGAAGATTTATGCAGTAACAACAGATATTAAAAGGAAAGCAGAATTGAAGACCCAGTTATGATTCTGACTATTCAATACCAACCTCTTCAGTTTTTTTTATGAGGTCAGTTTTAACCTGCCATTTCAGATACATGCACACTCCTGGGGAACGCCTATAGGGAGCTTGCAGCTGGAAATGGATGAACCAAATCCACACACAGCTTTTCCACATTTTTTTTCCCTATTAGTGGAATCAATTCTGACTGCAAAGTTCTACAATACCTGGGATTTGTTTTTTTTATTTTGTTTTAGTGAGTTTTTAAAATTTATTTCATTTAAATATGATTAGAATAATCATCAAAACTTTAATATGTTTTTAAGAAACTAATGGCAGAATTTCTTATTGCTTCTCTTTCAGGTGATTCAGCATTGAAAAAATTAACTAGTCTCTATTGTACATTCAGCTACCTAGAAATTATGGGAAGCTATTCTAACCAGCTGGAGAACAGCAGAGTGTGGGCATAAATTCACTTTCTTGGTGAGACACAGTCATCCAACTTCATCAAGTGCACTGAGAAGAGAAACCAGACATTTCAAGCCAGATATTTGATTTCAGATTCTGATTTTGTTTTGGTTTGTTTGGTTTTTTTTTTTTAATACAAATGCAGTCACAAATACCTAAAAAGGTGTCTGGATATATGATCTACAGAAATTTAAATTAGCACTATTAAAATACAATAATAGGTGCCCAGGACCTAGGGCTACTATACCCCACCAACCTGACTCTATTTTGAGCAATATCTTGTTTTCTTAGAGGTCTAATTAAATCGCTGGGACTACCATGCAAGGAAAGCTCTGCCCACTTGATCCTCCATTACAAGACCTCCTCATATTCACTTAACTAATTGTTTTGAATGTAATGTTTTTCTTAATTTCATCACTACTTTTAACTTTCTAAGGTATTTAAACCTGTAAGGGGAAGAAATGAAGATAACAGTTTGACTCTAAAAATATATTTTTAATGTATGCATGTTGTTTTATACATAAAACCTTTAAGTTAGTTTATGTGCGCTAATAAATTAAACTTCAGTTCATAGAAGTACTAACAACTGTTTCTTATTTCCTTCTTTCCTCCAGATTCTGCTGAAGCACCTCAACCATTTTATTCTTTACATATAAACACATCAGAAAAGCAAAATTCTGGAATAAACTAATGGAGAAATGAGGCAGAAGTGCTGTGATAAAGATGATAAAACAAGTCACTGGGAAATCAGAAAACCAAGCTGCAATTGCAGGTCTAGTTTTTCAGCTGGCATGTAAAAGCATAGTTCTAAAGAAGTGTAACCCACCCGAGATGTTACCTCTCCTGAATTAACCATTTAACCCTACTCTCTGCTGAATAATTGTGTAAGACATGTAAATGAAATTTGTGCCATGCTATCAAGTAGGATACAATCTAGGCATAATTTAAAGTGTCTTGATTTTTAACATACTGCAGTCTTCTATCAGTACTGAAAATGTGAAAAATGAGCCACTGGAGGAAAGAGATTAATATTGTCATAAGAAAAAATGAATTAACCTGAAGGCCAACACAGAGTCAGAGCCTAATTTGCAAATTGACTGCACTAGTCATTCTAAGAAAAAAAAACTTTACTTCAAGTAAGTATTTATACACTGGAACACTGGTACAGTCACTGGGTGGAATCTAAACAAGGATCCACGTACTACTGTGTTTGGTATATTTGCAATATCTGGAGGGAAGGCATAAGACCAATGCATGGATGACAATTACAGAAAGATCCCAGAACATGGGGAATTTCAATGTAATTATTACTTTAGTTGGTAAGCTTTTACCTACAGATGGAACTGTAAAATGCTTCATCACATCTATCCTTTCTCAAATTTTACATACTTTAGACTTTATGATACATGATGTCAGAGAACTCCATCAATTCATTCTAAATGCAACAATTTTAACAAAAAAAAAAAAGATATAAAGTCAAAATTAACTTAAGCACAGCAATTGCAAGCATCACTGTGAAGATATTAGCCACCTCCTAAATGCAAATAAAATTCAGAATATTGTTTTAGTTTCAAAAAAAATCAATGCCTGAAATATAACGTGGATGGGCTAAACTTGATGCTGTTAGTCAGAGTAGAAGACAGAGTGTGCAGATCTACTCGGATATTGAATAAAATGTAAAATTTTTCCAATATGTTATTGTGGAAAGGGTATTTCAAGTACACTATTTACAGGAAAATCAATAAAAAACCATTCATTTGAGAAAAATGTTTTCCATCAAAATGAGAAATGTATGACTTGAAATAAATTTAAGAAGCTTCTTATTTCTCTCATTATCCTCCTTCTCTATTTTTCAGTCTGAGGAAGGCCAATACTAGATGACAGACAATGAAATCTCTTTATTGATAAGGAGAAAAAAACCCTGCTATCCTTTTATGTATTTGTGTAATTACATTGTATTTTTCCCAGAAAGTCAGTGTATTACTCAAATGTAATTGCTTGTGTGTCTGTATGTTTGTTTTATATTTATTAGAATCTATGATAAAAAAACATTAGGTGAAGTAATAGATAACAAAACCAGAAAAAAACATGCTCCAAAAACATGATCCTCTTCAATAATGAACTTATGAGAGTTGAAGGAAGAGCCTGTTCCCCTTTTCTGAGCACTCAGGAGAACTTAGTCCCATTTTGTGTCCCCAGACCCAACTGAGAAACTGCATTCAAGAGGAGGATAAATAAGAGGCTTTTGTGAGGGAGCCACGTTCATTTAGCTCACAGAAAAGAAGCATCTGCAGGTGCACAGAAAAAGTTACAATGAGGAAGGAAAATTCCAGTTGAATATTGAAGAAAAAAGATCATAATGAGGATGGCCAAATACCTGGACAGATTGTCCAGACCCTGAAGAATATGAGCCACCTTAAAGGGCAGTCCACAGTTAAAGAGGTTACCAAGTTAAAGGAATAGGAAAACAAGATGTCAAGTTAATGAAAGAGAAACCTTCCATAAAAAACAAACAAACAAACAAACAAACAAACAAACAACCACTGCCAGATTGGGGAAATAAGTTCACAAAACCTGCTATTAAAACTCTGCGTGGAGCCCTTTTCTCCAAACAAGAGATGCAGAACACACTGCTCTGATGTCCTGTGCTATGCTGATCTGTATGTAAATAACATCCTACAGCATTAAAGAGCAAAAACATTTCTAATATTTGTTCCGTGTACTGAGTAGATTCTGCTTATTTTGCCCCAAGGAGTGGCTGTAAAATCTGGATGAAACAGGCTTCACAATACCTTTGTGAGATACATATGAAATACTGTCCAAAATTAGCAGATGGTCAAACTAAAGAATAGAGATTAAATACTGTTAAGCTGATCGTAATATGAAGTAGAGCTGGGCAAGATATTTTACCAGAAGAGATGCAAACACAGATGGCCATTTTTTAAAACAGATTTATGTTTGAACACATCAAATTAGGTGGCAGAACTCACTTTCAAATAAAATAACCCCAAAACATTTAATATTAAAAAGAAACTGGATAAACTTCAATCTGACATGATGTCTGCCTTAATACTGTATCTTATTTTTGAAGAAAATAAAGGAAGTGTAACATTCAGGGGTAAGGGGGGAAAAATCTTAGTAAGAAAGAAGGGAATAAGATTCTTGATAAGGGAGACTCTTTTGGGGGCTAAACTTTATCTTTGGCAACATATTAGCTCTGCCCAAAGAGTTTTACTTGTTCTCAGAATTCTACTATGAAGGCAGTAAGCACCATCCCTTGGTACATTAAGTTAAAATTCAAAGCAGTGTGGGGCTCACCTGAAGAATATTCTACAGATTTGAAAACACTGAACTACTGCCTATTTTATGCAACTGTATGAAAATTAGAGGCAATAAAATTTATATGCTTGCACACAAAAATTTTCATGCATCAGCGAAAATCAAGCATTTCCTTGATTATGTTTCTATTTAAAAAAAATAAAGAATTTCTGGCTTTAATTTCTAATTTTCTGCTTGTCTGATGCAGGCTACACTCCCTTGGAAGAAATTCTGTAGCCTCACCTGTGAAACTTGAATTTTAAGATAGATCTGCAATCACTTCTGACTATACAGGACATAAACATGATAAAATGTCACTGAATGGAATTACAATACCATCTCAAAAGATCATTACATTATGTTAGGATTGCAATCAAATATACATTTTAATTCAGATCGATTCATGCAGAAATGCATTGACTTCTGTATGTCCTGCTTTGGTCAGACTGCTTCATGCTTCACTCAGGGAATATAGGTTCCCATAGGAGCATAACGGGATTTCAGGGCTGCCCTGGTTCAAACCATTACAGATATTGCAATCATCTTACTCTGATACTGATGATCCTTGTAAGCATTTGATCATCTTCTCCCTTTTGTAATACTGCAATCACCATGCAATATCCTAATGGTCTAATTAAGCAATGGCGACTCAGGCAGGAGGCTTCCTGGGAATTAATGACCTCTTGGGAGGAGCTGATGTCCCAAAATATAGCCCAGCATCATTAACTTCATTTGTTTATTAATCTTTAGGAAATGCTTCATGATGAGATTGCTACCTCTACTACAAGATGGAAGAATTAAATTTACTAAATATTTTAAGTTTCTCATGTTTCAGCTAGAAAATCTCAGACATGTTGAGAGAATTTATTGATCCATACAATTCTTTAAATTATGCTTCATGATTGTGTTGTTCATACCTAGGATTTTAAAACAGGAACTATATAAACGTGCATTGTTGAAACTTCAAGGTGAGAAAATGCAAATAATCGAAATCTGAATAAGGATGTTGGGGTTGAGCACTAAAGAACCACAGAAGCATTACAGAGGTGTATTTGGGCAAAGAGGATTACTGACAGAGACACAACTTGCTTCTGGTACTACACAAAGAGTACAAAACTGGATAAGGAGACCTGATGGAGTATTCTCATGACCCTCAAAGCTCACCTTCCTGTATCAGGGCTAAGCAGGCTTAATTTCTTATTAATAACAATCCGTGGAGTGACACCTTGATCACTGAATTGATTTATTTACATTGAATTTTAGTCTGATTTGAAAGCTATGAACATTTACAAAATGTATCTCCTCATGGGGGGAAGCAACTGAGAACACAGAGTGGTTTTAACCCCATGAGAACACGGGGGTTTATCACCCCAGTTTGTAAAATAAGTGGTTATTTCAATTTTTCGAAATATCAGAATTCCCATTCAAAAGAAAGTTACCAAATAAATAATAAAATAAAGTTACCAAATAAATACCAAAACACTTTCACTGACTGGACATGAAGCATCAAAAATTCCTGCTGAAGAGAAATTCCAAAGTGTAATTTTAAGCAACTCAGATGGTGTTCCAGGTAAACTCTATTTTAAATAACATGGATAAGTATTGCAACTTAGAAAGCCAAGTTTTTGTTCAGAGTTCTTAGCCACCCAGTTCTGAGTTACAAAGCCTGATTTCTCAGCCTAAACCCAAGTCAAAAATTATCAGATCTTGGTGTGAAGACTGAAATCCTGAAACTGTAAATTACTGACACTGATGGGGGTGAGGGGGCAGTCAAGGAATGGGGCTTCTGGACTGTAAATGGTTTTTCATTGTAAGTTCAGGGAGGAGGAAGAGTTGGTTCAATCTTCTGTGCAAGTAGATTTACTGCTAGAGAAACATTTCTAAATAACATGTTCATATTACCAGTACTAAAACTGAAAAAATTCGAGTTATTTTATAAATAAGAGCATTAATATCAGTCCTTCATTAAAAAAAGCTTGTTTTGACAGTTAAGTAAACCAACATCAATGATGGGAAGGTATTCCCCCAGGCATCTACACTTTCATCTGAAAATTAAAGACTTCATCCAAAGCCAGTGAAATTAAATAGATTATTTCTCTGAAATGTTTTTTTTTTATTATGGCATTAAATGAGAATATCATTCAAGAAGCATGTGTTTTACCTCAGAGCACTAAATAATTACAGCTAAAAAGAGGAATTTTTTTGCATATTGGTTTTCTAGTATATAACTGCTAAACTTTTTTTGCTCAACTCATAGGAAAAAGAGTAGCATTATTTTAGACAGGAGAGAACATAAAGGGAAGATAAGCTCCACGTAATCAATATGGTCACAACACTCCTGGCAGTTTCTTTTCTTTCCATTGTTCTTGTGTCAGACACCTTCTGACATGCTAACAATGGTTCTTGGCTACCATGTGGGGAGAAAAATCCCTTATTCAGAGCTGCATATATTACTGCGTAATGTAATATCTTGGTAGAAGAGGAGGAACCAGGACTAGAATTTTCACTGAAGATTTCGGTAGCTTGGTGACAAAATTCCATTACGAAAAGGCAAGGGGTAATCCCTCCACATGTCTGCACATGCCACCAACACAGCCTCCCACGGGTGCCTTGCAGACATTTGCCTGCTTGCATAAGTGTGTGCTCCTGGCTTTTAGCTTCAGCACTTCAACTGGGGCCATGAGCAGAGACTTGTAAAGGTCAGTGCCAGCCCTGGATTACAGGACAAGCACTGTTCTATGATGCTCAGAAGGTCCCAACTATCATGTGCTGTGTAGTTTGCTGCAGACCTGGAAATATTCCAGTTTTTCCAGCACAGCAGTTGACTTTTTCAAAGATGTCTGGCTGCTTACTTGAATTAAAGTGAACTTTACAGAATATCACTGAAAGCACCATAAAACAGCAGATTTATTTGGATCTTAGCCTACTGAATGCTAGCTGATCTCTCTAAATCTCAGCACTTTTACAGTTGCCTAATAGCACAGAATAGGCATAGCACTAACAAAGAAGATTGTACACTTGAACTATTCTATTTAACTAATAAAACAAAGGAAATTATCAAAGCCTAATTAGCTCCAATCTCACTCGAGGTAAGAGAAGGCAATGAGAAGCTATCATTTCAAATGTGGAATATCGAACGGGTGGTTTTACAGCGCAGCAGATGACATCATTACTCTCTCCAGATAAGAGTCTCAGTATTTGCCACATTAATGAGCCACAGGATGAAGATGCTCCTTTGAGCTCTGTGGAAAGATCAATACAGAGAAGAGATGCTATGCAGGCTCTTTGGTTCATTTGTGGAGAACCAGTTAATTGACTTAAGAATGAGAGTGAAACTTTGACAAAGGAGCCTCATACAACCTTCAGAACCATCATAAACACTGCGAGTATTGCACATTCATCAGGCAAACTATTCTGGATATGTAATGTCAGAAATTATGAAAAGAGAGACAACTGCTTACAAATCTTTCTTTTTAAGTTGTGACTCCTATAACAATCTAATGTGAAGACTTCTCTTCTAAAAAATTGTCATGTTTCACTCTAATGATGAAAGTGAATATATTACTGCTTCAGAGCTGTTAGAGAGTCTCCTAGCATTTCACAATTATCATGGTAAATTCTTGGGAAGAAATGGCCTAGAGGAATTACTATGAATGTAGTTTTCCCTGTTGCAAGGAGTCTTCCAAGAAAAGTATTCTGGAGATTTCATTCTCACTCTCCTCATACAACCATGTGTGCATCTCCAGTCAATGTCTATTTCCTGCAGTAAAGAAAGCTGGGATTCTATCCTAATGGCACTACAGATGTAAGAAGAAACAAATAAAGAAAATGACCCAACAGACAACTGTTGACCTGAACTGGATACAGGACCAGTGATAGCAAGAGATGAGGGACTGTACTGGCAAGGACTGGCCTTATTCTGTAGTCACCCTACTACTGTAGAACACTCAAAAAAGGCTAGGATACACTGCATGCTTGTTCTTATCATCCATAATGGGCAACAAATGAAAATATTCTATTTTATTTCTTTTGTAGTCTTTCAAAACTACAAACACAGACATTAAAAAANAAAAAAAAAAAAAAAAAAAAAAAAAAACAAAAAAAAAAAACAGGAGACCTCAGAGGGATTTACAGGTTCTATATACATAGTTCCTCAATAATCCATGTCCTGAAATGATTAAAATATAACACAGCAAATCAACACTCAACAAAATCAATGAGATTATTCAGTCAGCTCGCCCTCCCCCAAATCAAATAGTTCCAATTCACAGCCATGAAGAAACTGCCCCAGGTGAGTCTGACACAATGACTGTGAGCTCCTGCCTCTCTTCAGCTTCCATTGCCAAATGCCTCCCTCCTCCTTGCCTGGCCTCCTGAGCTCCCCAGCAGGGCTGAATGGGAGCCTGCTGCTCACAGTCTTCACTGTGCTGAACAGAAAGAGCCGTGTTTGGCACAGCCTCAGCATCAGCAGCAGCACCACCCAGATCAATCATTTTCTCAATTCTCCGATAATAAAAGATAATCAGAAACTAAAGAGCAGTTTAAAACCAGACTGAAAAAAAGTCAGTTTGATCAACTGTAACCATGTTCAGAAAATCTGAGGATATTACATTGGAATCTTTTGGAGTGGACACAGTTGACTCTGCTTATCACAGATTTTGCTTTGTATCCTTCTGAGGCTATAGAAAAGGTTTATTGCTAAACTGTTATGGTTTTTACTCTCATTAATCTACCCTCATTTGCTTTTTCCAAGTGCAATAATGCTTTTGATTTGAAGGGTCACATTCAAATGCTGCTATCCCAAGGACTAAATGGAGAAAATTTAAGCACTGGCCAACGTCTCGCTGGGATTTGCAGAACCTTCTGTAAAGTAAATAAGGCCCTTGTGGCTTATCAGTCGTTGGTGTGTTCAGCTCCCTAAAGTCAGAGAATTGAGGGGATTAGTTAGAGGAGAAATGAAATGTACCTAATTAATTCCCCAGATCCCTGCAGATTATATGGCATGTTTGGAACAGCGGGAAATTGTGACTGAAATTAAAAATACATACCTACAGCAGTGATGCTGAGAAATGCAGCCTTTTCTCCTACTACCACAATATCAGTGATACATTAATGAGGTCTATTATATTTCACAGGGTTTTTTTATAATTTTATAACAAGTTTTCCTGTCACACTTTTTTTTTTTTTTAAAGCATATAAAAGAAAAATTATGGCAGTTTCAATTAGTCAAAGTCTGAAATTAATGTTATATTTCAGCTCCTCATTCTAACCCACTTTGGAAGAAGTGCCTTAGTTGCCTCTACATATTCTTCATAGTGGGGAAGAAAAAAATGCTGTTTATAGAGCATATGACAGAACTTTTAAAAACTTATCCTCAGGAGAAGATTACAGAAATATTTCTCTGAATTAATGCCAATGTCTTCAGAGTTCTGCTATTGCTTATCTTTTCAAACTGCATAAATTGAAACTAATACAAATGTTTCAGCAGGTCCAGTCACTTTTATGGAAACATTTGCCAGGTGCTTCTGCCTGCGTCAATTACAGATTCCCTGTGTTTTCCTCGTATGGAATATAAATAAATATCTTTACTTGTTTTTCCATTCTTTTCTGAGGTCCTCTCACATCTCTCATCCGTGGAATTGAATACCTACTAGGGATGAAATTAACTTTTCTGTGGGAGCTGTGGAATACCACTGTCAGTTGGTAGAAATATTGAAAAGTAGAATTTCAAAGAAAGGGGTCTTAACAAAAGAGGAGCTAAAGAGGAGCATTTGCATTCCCCTCACTGCCAAACAACAGGACAGCACAGAAAAGGGATGGAGAATGCAAAAACAGCTCTGGGAAACATCCAGAGAAATAGTCACAGATAGACAGGAAATCAAGCACCTTTTCATAGATTCTGTAAACAAGGAAGGTAATCTGAACTGACCACAGGGAAGGACAGACAGGAATTCAACAAAACCACTACTGTGTGAAAATCATTCAACTACATCAGTTCCCATGAGACAAAATGATTCAATTTGCAATCCATCAATCATTTGCCATAGTAAGGGAAGCAGATACATCATCACAGAGGGCTGTCACAGGATCCATGCCTTCTACTTTCAAAATAAACATCTGGAAATTCCTCCAGTATTTCTTTTCCATAAAACCGTTAATTGTAAAATAAATAATTGGTTTTACTACAGCATTTCAGTGTCAGCAGGAAACCATTGTTTTGTGACTTTATTTCAACAGCATTATGTCTAAAAAAAAAATAGACAACAGTTGAGTAGTTGTGGATGTGTCTGTCACATTCCATTAACCTGACTCTACCTACCAATGGCTTCATAAGAGCCACTGACTGACAATTTCACAGAGACACCAAATTAACACTATCAATTGTCTTCACCTGCAGATTTCTGGATTATTTATATTTTAGAACAGTATCACTCATATAAGACCTAAACACTTCTTAAAAGTATCTAAAAATGTACAATAAGCTACTAATATTTTGCATCTCAACTAAAGTTTGCTGTGGTGTAGAAAGGTATCTGTTTGAGACATTTTGCATCAGGATTATAAAGTATTTGATTACAAACATCAACAAAAATACAGAAAACCTACATAACTGAAAATCCTTTCCTAGTTTCCTTTCTCTAGTATCTCTACAATTCAGTACTTTCAATCCCTTCAAGTTCATGCACATATTGTCTCCATTTTTGAGAAATACTGAATTAACTTTTTTCCCCAGTTTGATTCCTGAATGAACTGAAAAATAATCTGTGTCACATGAATGTAAAACTGTCACATGCTAGCAGATTTCATGTGCTACTCAGAATTTTTATGTCTCGGAATATCTAAGATTAATGTGTAATCCAAACTGAAACCCAAAACACCTCAAAAAGCTGAAGAAATTTAGGTACCATACCTAAGCCTATAAACCAGAAAGGGAAAGGATGTGAGATCCTGCCTATAACCACCTCTTTCCAGTGGCAGACAGAAACCTTAGAAGATTTATCCGTTGTGAGAGATGGAGCTACCAGTAGAGTTCCTCAGAAATGGAATTCTCAGGTTTGGTTTGTTAAAGTTTGGGGTAGAAGCTTGAATTCTCTGCTGTAATTCTGCTCTTGCTGGGTACTGCCTTTCATTCACCCTCAGTTCAGTCACTTGGAGCCAGTGCTGTTCACACCACAGGCCAGGCCCACAATTTCATACAGCTCCAGATCCTCCCAGTGAGCTCTTTGCAGAAACCTGCTTAAGCATCTGCTTAGCTCTCATAAAGCACCTGAAGACATACCAGGCTGAGCCAACCATCTCTTAGAATCTGCATAATAATTTCACAGTGCAAATGTTTCCAAAGGGAAATATATGTAGTATGACCAAAGTATTATGCAAATGTTGTTTTTACAACGATTTAGCCCTGCCATAATATCTTATGCTGTTATACAAGCAGTGCATTAAGCCATGTCACTGCTGACAAAAGCAGGCAGGAGCTGGACCAGATATCCTGCAGCCTCAGCCTGAATGTATGGATGCCTTGGGGGCACACTACCTATTAATTTAAAATTCTGAAACTAATTATGTATGTCAGGGTGACCTCTTTCTAATCTACATTCATCACAGAACACAAGCCTTCTGTCTCTGTTGTTCCCATAATAAAATAGCTGCTGATAGACTTATATAATTGACTGTATCTGAAGTGGACTCCTACCATGGTGCTACATTCAAATTGTATGTAATCCCAGCTGAATAAAGATAAGCAAAAATAATCCCGCTATCTCAAGTAATTAACTTCTAAGGTTACATAGTAACATTGGAAAAAATTATTACCCATGATCTTAGAAACAATGTAACAGAGCACATAGAAGTCACATTCATTCTGAGATATCAAGAAATTATTTGCAACACTTAAAAATGCATGTAACATAATACAGAATCATTTCTATTTATTTATCTCACAAATAGCTGGACATGTTCAAGACATACTGCAGAAACATGCACCTACAGGCCCCTCAGTCTAACAGTGGGATTTTTAGAAATGCCTGAAAGAATTAAGTGCCCAATTATCACTGACTTCTAAAGGAAACAATATCTCAATCTCATTGAATTTTAAAGAAAACAAAGGAGCAAGCATGGTAGAGCTTTCATCCTCTGCTGGACATCTACCCAGACTACAATGAAAAACAAAAAAGAGGTGCTGTTGCCTTCTTCTCCAGCCTACCTTGGAGAATTCCTTAGTCACATTGCTTTAAGAGAAATCAGACTACAGTCCATTCATATGCCCAACTTAGAATACCAACAAAACCAAATCTCAACAACCTTTAGCTCCCTTTTTTAGGTACTGTGACTTGAGTGAGGCTGGTGACTGAGGAAATTCCAAATGACTTGGAAATAACTTGACAGGTTCTGAGAGCATCGAGCTCTGTAGACCTGCTCACTTTTGGGAGCAGTCCCACAGTCTCAAGCCGAGTGACTCAGACACATAAGAGTCTTTGTAGGATCATGCTTCTTCTGAAGAGCTTTACACCCAAAATAGCCTCACTGTATTGCATGTGTGAACAGCGAAATTAAATGGAAAGATCATCATTGAAGGGAGGCTGACCTCTGAAATGTCCTGGCTCAACAAGCACAGGGACTCCAAGGAGACCTCTAAGCTGCAGTAGAGGCAGAGGGACAGAATGCAGAAAGCAATCAGAAAAGCCAACTTTGCAATAATAATGTGAGGAGACGTAACAGATACATCTTTTTTGAAGCATGTTCAATTTCTAGTGGTGAGGAACAGAGAGCTTAATGAGGCAAAAATTCATCTGTTTTTCCTCTTAGAAAGCAATTATGAGTACAGCTACACTACAGAAAGCTGGAATAACACATTAAAAGATGCAAACAAGATCCAGGTTAAAAGCCAAAAGTATATTTATACTTGGAAATTAATATTAACTTCTTTACCAGGAGTGCATCAGATATCCTAAAAATCACAAAAGCAGCAGTCTGTTCTGTATAAATGAGCTGCAGTGAGGAAAAGAGATATTATATACATTAACTGATCTGTGGGATATTGTACCATAAGTATTTGATTTGAGCAGTAACAAACATTAATTTAACACCTAATCATCAGTTAAAAAATTAGCATTTTTAATAAGCAGGTCAGTGTGAGCTCCTATGACACATATCTGAATTGTGAGTATAAAACAGCTGCATACTTAAACCAAAGTTTTCACACCTCTATGTGTATCTTATTTATCAAATCAACTCTGCTCTGCAATAACATTACTCAGTTTCTCTCTTACTTGCAGCCTGATGTCTCCAATATTTATTTATGCTAATAATGAAATATTAGGAGTTATTTTTTCACTGGAATGTATTCATTTGCACCGTGGAGTGCTCCATTAAAATCCATCTCCTCTGGAAATGATGGACACTACTTTTAAATGCTTCATGCTTTTCTAAAGGAGGCACTTCAGACTAACAGGTTATTTGGCTCAAGTGAAATGTGGCTGGATGAAGTTGTAAGGACCTTTCACAGAGCACACTACAACATGTACCAGCCAGCTGTGGGGAATCCAGCTAGCAGCTGTGAAAGAACTCCCAGAGGCCTAAGCACCTGTGTACACCACTTCAGGTAAAGATGAGAGGGTTTTGACCTCATCTTCTCCAATAGATGCACACATGTCCTTCCCAAATAAAGCTTTCCCCTGGATAAATTTTGTACGTGGGAGAACAAGCACACGTCACCTGATGCACTGCTGGTAGGATCCAACACTGCAGTGACAGGTGCAGTGTAAGGGTTAGGACAATAAAATCCACACACAGAACATCTTCCTACAGCCCTTAAACCCTGACAAAACACTACAACTGGAGCTACTTTTCATGCAGTTTAGCTGCCTATTCTGCCCATTTGAAATGTCACTCACTAACATTCTAAGAAAACATGAACCCACTGTGTTTACTGAGAAACTCATGTGAACTTTACTGAATGCAAAGCTGAGCTCTTGTAACAGTACTACTACATGGGACTAGTGAATCTGGGTTTACAAAATTCCCTACTGAGCTTCAGAAGAAAACATAAAAGACAACTTACTTTGCCAAAGAGTGGTATTATGCCCTCCCTGAAAGGAGGCTCTCTGTAGGAGTCACTTTTGATATTTCATATTTAGTGGTCTCTCCAAAATCAAAAAACATGCCATTTCAGGAAACATTCACATAATATCGAGTACTACAATAACTGAGAAAGTAGTTCTTCAAAAGAGCAGCCAGCTTATCTATTATTTTCTGTTTATATTCTTTGTGTTCTTACTACAGCTTCGACAAAAGATGGCATTTCTTTGTGAAACTGTAGTATTTTTCAGACTATGTGCAAACTTACCCTTCTCTCATGGAACAGTTTTACCTTCGTTCTGTGTCTGCTTGCAGCAGGGTATGTGTGTGTGTGTGTGTCTGTGTGTCTGTGTCTATGTAAACTACATAAAAATTTCCATTTAGAACAACACATTTTCATTCCTTTCATTATTGACAAAAAACATTTCTAAGGAAAGATGCAAGGAAATTTTATATTTGTCTGTGAGGGGTTTTGATGTAATGGCTAAAGAGCAGAACCACTCAGATTTGAGTGGTTCAAAAGCAGAACTACTCAACTACTCAGAACCACACACCTTTAAGAGGTGCAGCTCCACAAATGAAGTTTTGTTCACATATTACAGAGCTTAGCTAGCAATCATGAAGCTGAAGTTCCAGACTGCAACATATTCACAAGTCACAATAGACCACCCAGTCTGTCATTTGGCCATCACCGTCCCTACTGAAGCTCTCAGGCATTTTCTGATACACCAGACAGGTTCTAGTGCATAAATAACCTTATTACAACAATAATAGATTGGCTCCCTTCTTGTAAGCAACTTTTGTGAGTATAAAATTCAGTATTTACCCAACAGGAATCTTGTTAGCACACAATAGTTTTACTTTATTAACAACCTGCTTCTATGTTAGCAATTCTGGTGTAATTTAAGTGATGTCCCCATTAGAGTGGTGAACCATCTTTTCACTAATACAGCAAGAAAACCATCAATATGAAAATTGCTTATTTAGAATCATCTTAGTTAATGTACTTATCATGCTATCTAGGGCTTAATTTTAACCTGTGTGTTGAGCAGCCTGTGAGGCAGCAGCTTCCAGAGGTATCACCATGCCAATGTTCCCTTAGTGGCTTTTATTATTCTTTTGTCAAGAGTTTTAAATTATTTTTTAACACTGCACAAAGCCCACTTTTTTTTTTTCCCCAGGTATTCCCTCTATTTTACATGCACAATGGTATATTTTGGGAACCCCAAAATACACCTATCCCTCATTGCAGGTAAGAGATTTTGAAATGAAAGTCACCTTGAAACTTGCTAGAATTTGAGGTCCCAAGTAACCTGAGTTATTTTTACAGCACTTTTTTTTTTTTTTTAAACTGAACACATTTAACATCTGTGCTCAGCACAGCATTCAATGAAGGGCACCTATTGGCAACCCGAGAGTCTCTCTTAACACTAATTAACTTCCAGTTCTGAACTTTACATTTCAGCAGTGTTCTCTCAAGGCATACCATGATATGATATGATATGTATGATAGCTCTGTAATTCCCTTCCAAAACCAATGCCTCATTCCTTGCACTGACACAGTCTTACAGTTTTGGGGCTGTGCAATGTGAATACATGGAATTAATAGAATGAATTTTTCACTGAATGTCTCTTCATCTCAGAATACTCACATATCTTTCCAGCACATATTAGTACATGCCAGGCTAGGCAATGGGTCTGAATCAGCAACCTTTCTTTAGTATAAAGACAAGGATTTTTTTTGTTGACCTACTTTAAAACATGACATAATATCCATTCTGGTAAGAATTTTCTCCCAGTTATCAGTACCCTTGGGGAAAGAGCATGGCAAGTCAGAACTTTGCCATCCCCTGCATGACAACAAGACACTTCTGAATCTTTCAGAAGCTTGCTCTGTTCAGGAGGCAAGTTTTTAATGTGGTCTGTGGCAGTGACAACACCAATGCACTGCAGACAGGACTAATCTGGACTTTACTGTATGCCCACCAGGCTATCCAGAGCTTCTTTGTTCTCAAAGCTTTCAGTTTTCTTATTATTCCCCTGCTCTCACTAACATAATGCCCAATACCATCTTAAATGAGATTTGCACTGACTTCCAAAGCAGTGAGAAGTGAAAAATAAACATATTGAAATAATAAAGTGCCAAGCACCGTGACCATCGGGCATTTGCATTATATTGTACTTTTGAGAGAAGAGAGTCATCATCAGAAAATGAAACTTCTGAAGAAAGCTCTCTATACAACTGATCTGTTGTGATTAGAATTCACTGCTGAGTCTATGCACTTATTTCTTAGGACTTCGTCCTGAAGTTCAAAGTTCCGTTTCTTGGCAGAAACCTTGAGAGCATTCAGAAGTGGCTACAAAGCTGTGTCAGTCCCTTTATCCATCCCACTGATGATAAATCAGCAAGCTGCAACTCACTTCCAAACTGTCACAAGAAGTTCAACTGCTGTTAAAGAATTTTCTATAGCACCTCTACAGCATTGGCACTTCTTTTGTGCAAACTTCTTAACTAACTGAAGCTAGGAAGTGCATAACTGCCTTTTTCTCCATTAGGAAGTGACTGATGAGTCCTGAAGAAATTATCGTTATCGGCCCTTGACAAAAAATAACACAATGAGGATTTTGTCTTTTCTTAGAATAGACAGTTCTTTACAAGTTCTCATGTAACTTCACTTAAACCCTTTCAAGTGGGAATCTTTTCATCTCCTACAGTCCTACCTTTTTTTTTTCTTTCAGTGTCAGAGGGAGGGCTTTTCCACATGCCCACTTAGGGCAGTCAGGGATAACTCTGGGTTTGTCAGTGATGAGTGTGCAGCCTTGCAGAACAGAACTAATCCTGGCTTATGACTGATCCAGCTCCACCAATAACTCACACCTCCTCCTGTAAGCACTTTGTCAATGCATGCTCAATGCATGCTCATGGCTGTCCCACTGAAGACTGTGGACTGATGCTTAAAGCTGTGCTAAATTTGAACTCCTTGGCAGGAACCAGTCTCACCCAAAGTCTGTCCTCACTTCTGCTCGGTCATTAACTTATTCACTATCAGAAAAATAGCATCTCATGGAGATCCCACTTTTCCAAGAACTGAGTGATGGGAGAAGACATGTCACCACTGATGCTGTAACAAACCTGCTGTTTGGATGCTAAGAAGCTCCAGAAGTACCCATGCATTTCACAGTGATTACACAGGGAGCTGTGGGTCACGTGCATTTCACAGTGATTACACAGGGAGCTGCTTTGCTCCTGGGATTTCCTCATTTCAGCTTGACTGTGCACTGCAACCTTACAGTGCAGCTGTACCTTTACACTGTAGGAGATGACACCAGAAACATCTGCTTTCACACCTCACGCTTTCACAAATCAAAAGAAACTCCAGTATTCAGAAAAAATTCAAAATCTTCATATAACTAATAAGTTATACAGAGTATTTAGCACATATTGTAGGCAACCTGTACACTAATAAATTATACTACTTACAATACTTTCTCAAGTTGCATATTCTGCTGTAGGGGCTTGGTGTGAGAGCTAGTTACCAATTTTTCCTTTCTTCCAAGACAGAGTGAGCCATTAAAAAAATAATTTCTTGAGCTAATTTAAAATGGTTTGAGTAGACTTACAAGTTGACTGGCAGTATTTTTTTTTTTTTATAATTTTATTCTTAAGATTCCCCAAACAATTTATTTTTTTTTAGAATCCACTATTTGTGATTCTGAGTGGACCACATTAGAGATGTAGCAATAATCCCACATTCAGTATAGCCTGCTCACACACTATAATGCAGGTAGGAGCACAGGAAAATAGGTCACTAGAGCTTACTGATGTGCAGCTGTCAAACCTTTTATTCATCTCAAGGTTTGGTGGTTTCTGGACAAATGCACTATGATTGAAATCCCATTGCAGAAGTAAAGCTTTCGAGCTGAAATAGTATTTCATTTTCATTATCATGAAAGAAAAGAAGAAGAAATGTCTGCAGTGGCAGAATACCACAGTAATATGTTAAGACTGGCAATTGCAACATTGTTAAGTGTAAATAGAATGGTGTTTGTGGCTGTCTTTTCCTTTCCCCTGATTCCTATTCCTTTCCTTTTGTTTCTCTGCACTCTTCCAGTAAACAGAAGTTATAAACAAGAAATGCTGCCCCAAAAAGTTGTGCTTTTGAGACATTATTCACAATATCACTGCCTTCTCTGGAAACAAAAAAAAGCCACGGCTTTGTCTCAGGCACTTTACAAAGAAAGGCAGAAAATGGCAAAATAGCCTTATTGTTACATGTTAAGCAAAACAATATTTTTACATATTAAAGAACAAAATCAGAACATTTTGTCTGGTGGTATAAATCAACTCTCTCCTGGAAAAAGGCTGCCCTCTGTCCTTAAACCTACGAATTTGTCACACCACCATTCCCAGTACTGTTTTACCAAACACAAAAAGAAGCAGCTGAGTCTCTGAGTCCAGCACAGCAGGACTCTCCTGCCAACCCTCTCTGTCCTTTCCCCTTGGGTTAGCAGGAGCCTCTGGAGCTGTCAGGGGCAGCACTGGCAGGCAATGCTTATTCCATTGCCAGATCTACCCACCAGGGCTCTCTAGTGCAGCAACCAAACAAGTGAGTGTGGGGTGAAAATAACCAGCCAGTGCCAGCACTGCCCAGAGCAGTGGGGATGATCATGGAGTGAACTGTACAGTGATGTAGGCACTGAATGAAGGATTTCAATTACTTGTAAACAAGATGGCAAGATATGGCCATGTGGGAGGGATCAGCAATCATTATCATCCAAATTTTGGAAGCATAACCATTAGGAACAGAAAAGGAGGCAATGCAAAGGGCAGCAGGTTTAGATGGAAATCCTTCCCAGGGATGGTGCCCTCATCCAGCTCTAATGGGAGCAGGTCAAGCACTACACAGGGCAGGCACAGCAAGCCTGTGCCAGCTGCTGTCAGGATCACATAAAGGTCCCCATTTCATTAAGCAGGAAAGAGTTTATTTAGTAGTACAGAGTGTGGCCTCGAGGATCTCTGACCAGAAGCCACCCTGGCTTCTGCAGTCAGACACAAGTGGCTTTCTGGCATAGACTTCCCTGCTCTCCCTGCCCAGCCACAAAAAAAAGGGCTGTTGGCTCTACCAAAAGAGATTGAAAGTGGCCTGTAACCAAGGTGGTGCCCGGGGTCTTGCTCAGAGACTCCTGGAACAAACACCTGGTTGCAGCCAGCTTACTTAGGTTTTTTAAATTCACTTATACTCAGCAGTATATTTTTTTATCTCTGTCCTTACCATGTCCCAATTTATTTTTGCACATTCTACTCATTGAGTGAGTTTGGCATCTCACTAGAGAGAGGAAGATAACAGCAATGAGAGCAGCACTGCACCAACCTCAATACAGGGCTCTGGCACAGGGAAACCGTTCAAAATAGTGTGCAAAAGCCTGGGAGCATGTGAACTTGAAATATTCACTTAGGCAGCACTGAGTGCTCCAGACATTACATTTCCTGGCTGTAACCAACACTTTATGGCATGCAGATGTTTATTGCTATACAGGAAAAAGGAAAAAAAACCCTAATTTTCATCCTTTCCATCAAAGTGGAAAGCAGAGTGAGAGCTCTACAATATCACTGCACCATATTATTAATGGATAGAGATGAATTGCTGGATGCTGCAACTAAACATCAGTGTTTTATTGATCTTTGAAACGTAAAATGCTTAAAAAGTCAGCAAACTGTATCTCCATGATACAACAAACAGCCCTCTTCCTAGGAAAGTTTGTCTCTCACCTTTTAGATGCTTGGTAAAGGGTAAGCCTAAAACATCTGCTGCAAGATAGGCTTCAGAGAAATCTAATTAACACCATGTCCAGGAATGATGAGAGCAAATGTATCCCAGATAAAGTCACTGACAGGAGATCACTTTGTTATGCCAACACAATTTTAGCTTGGAAAGAAAAAGGTTTGGAAAAAGTCTTCACTGAAAAAGGTCATATAATATTAAAATGACAAATTATGGCAAAGGAATGAGAGAAACACATCTCACGTAAGAAAAACCAAAATTGCACAAGAGAAAAAGAAGCTGAGGCGAGAGGTCCCTTCCTCACTTACACTGGACCTTGCAACTGTGAAGGTCAACATATTAAAAAATGGCTGCAGACATTCTAGGGAACAGAGCAGTGCCCTGAGCTGTTACAAAAGTTTTAGAGCCTGTTGAAGGTGTTGACTGGAATTAAAGCCCAAATAATGGCCTTGAAGTACTGCGAGCTGGTATTACTGTCCTTTCTTCATTCAGCAGCAAACCAGCAGCTTGGAACCTGAATGACTTCATTGCTAACGTGGTCTAGGATAAGTTCCCTGCAATCTACAATCAACTCCCCTGTCACCTAAACAAGAAAGAATGCAGCTCTTTTCTTTCTAAATATTGCCATCTTACAGCTTTGCAGCTCCCTTAAATAAAAACAAACTCAGACCTGGTTTTGAGTACAAGTGAATAACTCTCATTGTTATATGTATGGCCTATGTTCTACAGTGATTTTCACTTTATTGATTGGCATTGTCCAAATCTATTTCACTGCCTCCCCAAAGGACTGAACTCACAGAGGGAGATCAACAAAATATATCAAGTTCATCATGTTTAGAACTGTTTCTCAGCATTTGTGCTGCCTCTCTTCACAATGACCTTTCACTGATAGCTTTCCAGAATCATTTTCAGAATGACTGAAGAGAAGGAATGACAGACAGGTTTGCTCTAAGTTTTCTGATAGGTGTCTGAGAGATGAATGTTTTGATTAAAAGAATCTTGATTGAATTTTCTGATAGAAAATTGTTCATAAGCACCTGTGCCCCTTATTTTTGGATCCTAGGTTGGTTTTCTTGCTTACAGAGACACTGAAGCCAGGCAGTGCTCAGGCACGTCATGGTTAAATGGTAGGTGGCAGCACAAAACAGACTGTCAGGCTCCATGCTCGTTTTACTGCTGGTTTGGACAACAGCTTTCCTCTGATCAGAGTTCACAGGTTCCCATAAATAACTGGTGACTTCATTGTACTGTCCACTAAATATTTCACTTGTGACAGGTCACGTTTCAGGATTGAAAACAGATATGACACAGATCGCGAGTAACACACTCATTCATTTTGACTTAAAATTAAAAAATTGTCACCCCAGTGTTATTAAATGGTTCCAAGTAGATTGATTTTTTTCAGGGTTCTTTTTGGGTTTTGTTTTGGTTTTTTGCCATTTTTTTTAAGCAGAGACATGCATTAGAGCAATCTTTTGATCACATATTTATGGAGTACGTAGAGTCTAGTGGGTAGAGAAGAAGCTGGCAATGAGGCTTCCCAAATTTTACTTTTAAGCTAAACCATTGATCTCTATGTTGCTTCTGGCAAGTCACTTTTTGTGTTAGACCTGATCCAAGCATAATATACCGTAAATAAAGCAGGTGTGCTGAAGTCCATTTAATCTCTGTAAATCATAATGCAGGATTTAAGCAAAGCAGAGACCCAAACACCCCTGTGGTGGGAGAGGTATAAAATCCCAACTGGAACAGAAAACTCAGTACTGTCTTTATTAAGGTTTCAAGGGTCAGCCTCAAAACAAGCAATTTTCAACTATCATTCACATGCTACGTGCATCTCCTTGATTATTTTTTATTAAAATGTTTCCTTCAGCCACTGAGAAAATGACACATTCTGTTAAGTGCTAATAGTAAGGGCAGCTGGACCTTTTTTTTTTTTTAAGTTTCATGCCCAATTTTTCCATCAGCTTCAATCCTGAATAGTTCCTTTATGTTATGGTTTTGCATTCACTTTGAACAGAGAAAAATGAGACTATGCAGTTTAAGATAGTGAAGGAGCAAGACTTTGATACAGAAATTTGAATAGTTCTACAACTGTTATTTAGCTTTCATTTTAGTATCCTGAGATGGGATGGAAGCAGACATCCCATCTCCAACATCCCGTAACTGCTACAAAAATGAAGGCAGAAGGCTATTTCCAGCTGGTAATTTCTCTGCTGCTAATGTGTAATAGCACTAGAAAAGGAAGAGATTAAGTTATCCATCAGCCTTGGAAGGATTCTCTATGCTTATGAGACAGTAAGAAAGAAGCCTTTGAGATGTTAAATCAAATACAGACATTGCCCAAGAGGAAGGAAGCCAACTATTGGTCAAATACACACAGGGTGACAAAGGAAGCGAGTGTGTTGGAGAGCTCTGAAATAAGTAAAAAAAACCTTGGGTTTGCTGTTGAAGAAATGCAGGCTAAGAAGGTATTAAAGAAGGGATGCAGGGTGAAAAAAAATGCAGAGAAAAAGGAAAACCTGGGGACAATGTGTCTTGACTGAAGGAAAAGAACAGGCAGCAGATACAATTTTAAGCAAGAAGCAAATACTGAAAAAGAAGGCTTACAACAGTGTGTAAAATAAGTAGAGAGGGAAAAAAAAAGAGAAAGAGGAGTAAAACCAAATACACAAAATATTATTCTCCCTCAAATCCTGTTTTTCAGTTTTCTGATACAACTCTTCTGATATTTATTCCTCACACCTCTCATCTTCCATATCCTCCTCCTGTCTACAACATTCAGCAAGAGTCTCTCAGAATTCTGCCCTTCTTCTGTCCCCCATACCCCCCAAAGTTTCCTCCACAAACACCACCCAGGCTTTATCTATGATGTCATTCTTCTCTCTACCCCAGATCTACCCCTGCTCAAACTAAAAGAGTGAGCTGTATCTGTGACCTCTCCTCTTACCTATACAATTAGGAGAGAGACCTTAAACCCTCATTCACCCCTAACATCTTCCCTTCTCTCTCCCACAAACCAAAGTATCTACAATCTTCCCAGCATTCCTTCTCCATCCTCTTCTTGGGGCTCAGGCTGCTCCTCAGACATCCAAACTCTCTCTAGCACCTCACATCCAGAGCACACCAAACCCTTACAGAACTTTTCTACAAAACATGTATTTAATTATGCACACTTTCATACTAGTCTCTGAAAACACCATTTTCCAAACATATGGGTCTGTAGGAAAAACAGTTTCTTTAGACACTGCCTCCTTTCCCTGTTACCTCAAACATGAGCTGCTCATCTCCATGTTCAAAGCCCTTCTAACCCTCTGGCTGTCTTGCTCGACTCCCACGGAATATCAGGAGGTCAACCCCCACCTAAGGTTAGGCCATGACCCCAGCATCTTATATCTGCTTGTTACATTTTTAAAAAGCACTTTCTCCCCAGCTGCTCTAACACTGGGAAGATATCCCATAAATATCCACAACATTATACACTATATTATTCCATTATACATCTTCGAATAACTCTTTATGGTTATACTATGATGCTCACAAAAATTTTAACAATGCATAAGTCACTTGCTTTATAAGTACACAGCCAGCTAATACTGTTTCTTATGTCCCTGTACATCTTCATCTGTTGTATCCTGTCAAATACTTAAAGGAGAAGTCTTTTTGATCTGTGTTCATACCATGTCTGGCGTAGCTCTGAATTTCCAGATGTTAGCACACAGAGCCACAGTTCCTATGTGCTGTATTGTTAAATATATATACAGGTACTTTAGTAAATCATAAAGCCCTATAACATGTAGAACGAGGTCCTTGTCAATGAAGCCAAAAACCACTGGATCCAAAACCTGGACTCTTACAACAATTCTATTACTGTCCTAGTGTAAGTCCAGAAAAAGAAGCTCTGACTGAACTTATTGGGAAGCACTAATGAATTGCATTACAATTCATAAAAGACAAACATAAGAGACATAAACAAAGCTTGTTGGTATTATACCTATATGATTAAATTAACATCTTATAACTGTTATAAGAAATTAGTATTTTCTGCCTATCGCATGTTTATTATTCTTTCTCTTGCTAAAATGGGAAATGTGAAGCCACCTGAATTCTAACTTGGAGCAGAAAGTATTTTGGAGGGATGTGCTCTGTTTTTAAAATGCCAAAAGTGTTCAGGATTCTTTAATTAAATCAAGATTTAATAGAAATGAATGAACAAAATATTAAAGATTCTAGGGCTTCAGAAGCCCTCAGCTGACCAGAGATTCACTTATTTACCACACTTTGACATACACTTGATTCCTCAAAGCTGTATTTTAAAATAAGCAATAAGTCTGAAAAACCTCAGTGTTCTAAATGAAATCATTATTCTGCAGACTGAACCTAATGCTGAGGTAATGTAGAGCCTGACCTTTCCAAATAAATCTCTTTAATAAATGTTCCTCTCTACTCTCAGGAACAACAGAAGTCTCTAAGGCAGCAACAAACTAGAAACAAGGGCAAGATGCAATAGTGAAGCAAGAGGCAACGTGATTTAAAGGTGGAAGGATTTGGACATGACCCTACTGGGCAAAAAGAGGCAGAGAGTCTACATTTATCATGAATGCCTAGAGCATCTTGTTTGCAGAGTCTGGACCTCTGGCGAACAGCTTACTGCAATTCCTGTCTTCTAGTTTTGAATTTTAGCAACTTGGGTTTTATGTCAAGGAGACGAGATGTACACTGGTTGCTGTTCACCAATTCACAGCAGGGAATTACCACTACGTATACCAGACATTCATAATGCCACTAGAGGTGCTATTATTTTTACCAGAATCAGTAAGTTTAAATTCCCAGGTATGAAGAAGACTTCTTTGAAAAAGTTAGTGTAAATTTAAAATCAAATAAATCCACAGAGGCCCTTCTTTTGGTGGGATGATGCTTCGTTTTTCCAAGTAAACCAGAGATAAAGGCTCGCGGCAGAGGTGAGACGGAAATGATGTTAATAACTTAACTGAAATGAAGATTAGACAAAGGGGCACAGCAGGGGAGCCATCCAGAGTCTACAGGGCAGCACTAAGAACGCACTTAGGACACTTTGTTGGAGTTCTTAAACAAATTGCACCACTTACTGAGACCAGGGAAAGATCCTTTCACTTGTAATAGGCTGTAATGGCTCGTCCTTTGTTAGTCTGAGCATTCCAGACAAAGCAACTCCAGTTAGACACTGGTTCTGCGTGGACACCCGGAGAGGTAATAGCATTCAATGACACATCTTCTGAGTGACAGGCCCAACACAAAAGGACTTTTCAATTGCATCCGGGATGAGGTTAAGATACGCACACAAAATCGCACGCGGCAGAAATGCTGACAGAGAAGCGCAGCAGAAAAGCAACTTGCTCACACAATTTAAACCCCAGAGCTATGTCGTTCAAATTGAGATTTCAAAGTGATGCCCTCTGCTCAAAGTCATGCCAGTTCTTCTAGCAGATATCTGCTCTCCAGAGGAGTAACTGTTTTACACCAGTCAGGCTCCACACTGGCTGTTTACTCAGTCTTTACTTCAGAGTGTATTCGGTAAGTTCATATTTAAAGAAAATTCTGGATGGATTTTCTTTTCCTCCTTTAAACACCAAACAGATTCTTTAGCAGTTTGCACAGAGGTCCACTGCGATCTCCTCCAAAAGCCCTCCTAGAGAAAATATGTAAATAAAAATTCTTGTTCATTTGGTAACTTTACTCCTATAGAGGACAGAGAGACCTATGCTGAGGTAATACTCCAGTTATGCATTCCTAGGTAATGAGCTTTATCTCTCAGGATCAATTTTCCATTAATAGCATTGAGTGCTCCATCCAACTTTCAAATTAATTTGACCTGTGAACCTGGGGTGTTTTTTAAACTACTGCAATGTAATGTCAACATAACACATTAAAAAATTACAGCAGCAATGGTCTTTAATGGCCAAACTGATGCTTACTGGGGGATTTTAAGGAAGCTTAAAGGCAAGTAGGCAGCCCAAATTCAGACGACAATTAAAATAAATAAATAAGTAAAAAATAAAAACAGAGGTTTCTGCTCTTTCTACCTTAGCCATTAAGTCAGTAAGATAAGCAATTTAAAACTGCTTTGTCCAAGACTGTCTGAGGCAAGAAAAGAAAGAGTGCTATGCTATTGATCTGCAAGAAGTTTATTTCTTCCACTCTGCAATGTTAAAGGAATCAATCTCTTAACTAAAGAAAAAATAACGGTGTTGATAATGAAGATGAGGGCCGACCTTCTGTAGGACAATGAGTGAGTTGTACTGGTGGTGCAATAGCCTAACTGCCAGGTCTGGTGTATCTCTGACACAGCAGCTGGGAGGCTCTGAGCACTGCAATCAATTCCTGACAGTGAAAGGGACACCTCCAAAATGTTCACTGGGACAAGCAAATTATTAGGACACTGACTGCATTAATCTCTCAGTGTTCTGCATGGCACAGGTGTATTTTATTACTCACAGTCCAAAAGTCTGAGGACATATACAGGTGAATGCAAATGAACTAACTATAGTCAGTGTCAGCTTTGAGTACATTGATATACATATGTATATATGTGGCTGTATACATAAGCTTGTATTCCTACTGTTTTATTATTATTATTTCTCAGTGGGCATTGTTTTGATTTAAAAACAAAAAAAAATCTGCTATACCAAAAAAAGAGTTTGTTGGAAAGGGATGCTTAAGCTTCTAGAATCATCCCTTTTGTCAGAATCCAATACCTTGTTACAGGAAACAAAGATCAAACTGTTTCCACTTATCTGGAAGTGTACAGCGAAAAGATAAGAAATGTCAATTTCTTTCTTGCATTTTTAATAAGCAAGCAACACCAAACATCAATAAATCTTTGGCATTGAGGTTTTGGCTGCGATATGCAAGTCACAACTATTTTAAGAGTTAAAGATGTACACCAATTAATTTAAATCTTGAAGGTATGTAAAATACCTGCTGTGTTCCAAGAAAAATGTTATCAAGGAAATAGCCTGTTTTATCCTTGAAAGGATATCAGTTTATCAATGAAATGAGAAAGTACAGGCACACAGAGTAAGTCCTGCAGATCTCTGGGAAATGGGAGCTATATGGAAAGGATAAAGATAACAGGGTTACTATAGAAGAAGTCCACAGACCTTCAGAGTAACAACTGAGGAAGTCTGTCTTCTATGCAATTCATCAATGAACAGAGGCACAGATAACAGCCACGGAGGTTACAGCCATCGATCAAACCCTGACCTTTTCACTCCACTCTGACCCACGGGTAGTCACCTTCCTCTAGCTGTATCTGCATAAGAATTACAGCCTTTTTCATGGGAGTTTTTGGTGGTTATTTTGGTTTTTGATTTTTTTTCTTTCCTCATTTTTCTCTCTTTGGCCTCTTAGATGATGATACAAATACAATTTTAAGTTCAGGGATGATTGGTCTTTTCACCTACAGCAAAGAAGAAGAAACAGAAGGTGCTACAAAGAGTTGAGCCTAACAAAACCACTGGCTCTGTTTTCCAGAGCTGGCAGCAGCCACAAAAGCAATGGACTCAGCTACTGAAGAACTCGGTTCACTCCTCTAGGAAAGCTCATGGAATACTTGATTTCTCTAAGACCTCCACAAAAATAAATATCCCCATCACCCATCAGGCTAGAAGATTCCCACCTGGATAAAGGTGTGCACTCTCTCTCTCTCTTCAATTATAGCACTTAGGAAAGTTACAGCTACCATAGGATGCTGCAAAACATCTCTTCTACAAGCAGGGCTGCTGCCTGCACTTCTAAGCTGTTCTCTTGCATTTTCCAGATGTGCTTGGTCTTCCTTCCTCACAGAAAGGCAGATAAGGACTCATGGCAGGTGTCAGTCACATCACATGGCAGGATCTTCAACACTCACTGGATACTTGTCTCTGACTCCAGTGCAGAGCATGCTAAGTCATGCCTTACCAAGGAGACAATAATTTTGGCTGGTCACAACAAGATTCCCTTTCTAAACTTCTAAGAGTCTTTTAGGTCTGTAGCATTGACATAAACCCTCATATACTTATTCCAGAATTTCAGATAGTCCATTTTAATACATGTAGAACAATCGAAGAGAAGACTAGTTCTGTTTAGGAAATTAAGCTAATTCTTACAGCAGAGGAGGAAAAGATTAGGTTTCAGATAAGTTTCAATTAGTTATTAGGAAGATTGTTAAAAATATAACAGGAAAATTTGACATAGTAAAGCTTTAAATATAAAGTTCAGAAAATATTAAGAGAAGGAGAGATCCATGCAAAAGTAGAGTTTTGGTGTGTCTCGTTATGATAGCAGTTCCTATTAATAAATGCAGAAGGCATTAAAAGCACTACAGTAATTTAGCAGTTGTTGGTTTTATGTCTCCACGGCACAGCAGGCCTCCACTGAAATGGGAGAGGAAGTAGCCAAGTCATTTTTAATGCTTTCTGCGTGGTTAATCTTAGAAAGTTTTGGGCTGAATCCATTGTGGAAAGACTTTCAGTTTTTATGAACATTTGGATATTAAGTCCTCTCTGTACATATTGAGAGCAAGAAATACATAACGGTTTTTAAGGGTTTTAACTAAAATTTATGATACTCACCAAGTCAAGCTCTTCAATAACAATTTTTCATAGCTGCTAATCATAGTGGGTTTTGATGCTGTAAAGCAGAGCACCATAAAGGTGTTTTGCTGCAACATTCAATATAATTTCAGTCTAAATATTATATAACTTAGAAATAATTAACTTCAAGCTAAACTTTGCCTTAGGGTCGATCAAAAGAAGCAACACAAAACTAAAAATACCAGTGAAACTTTGTCTTATATGGGGTTCATTTGTTACAGTTCCTGAAGATAATCTATATTCAGGAATACTGAGCCATAGCAACTGATTAATTTGGATCATTACTTACAAAGACCTAAAAATTCTACCACCGTAGACAAAACCCATGCATCTGCTTAAATAGACATAATTACTCTGTCAAGTACGTAAAATGCTATTCCACCCCACTAACTTTTTTTTTAAATAAGCACTATGATGCATTCATATTCTTCTGAGGTGTCTGTTCTTTCCTGAGTTACATTCAGCATGTTTAAGGAAGATGGCTTATTTTGGCATTAAAACCAAATTAGGATGTTTTAATGGGTCTTTGCCTTTCAGCGTCTCTCACTATGACAGTGGTGGAAAACTCAGAATGTTTATAAAACCATGTATGCCCTTGGGCAGCATTTTGTTAAGAAAAGCCCTTCTTAATTTCTTAAAAAATGCACCTCAGAATTTACTTAACTGACTGATTTTGGCTACACAAAAGTACATTACTCCTAGATGTTGTAGCAAGTAGATCAAACTTTCAAAAAAAACTTTCAAAACTAAACTTATTATTAAATAAAATCAGCATTGCAGAGCTCAGATTCACTCTATTCTAGAGACTCTCCATCATGTAGTCCTGTTTCCTGAGGCTTCAGTGAATTCAATGAGTCTTGAATTTACTTAGTAGACCCCTTTCCTGAGCCAAACAGCAAAATGGGATCATGAAGACAAAGTCAGCAAACAGCCCATTAATGTTGCAATTCCTAGAATGCCAAGAATCCCTGAAATAAACACACCACCATCGATCACATATCAGCCAATGCCATGCCCCAGAACTGCACCTGAGGAGGAGGGTCTGACTCACACTTCTTTCAAGCCTTACCTTTGCCTCTAATTCTCAGGAAAAGCAGCTAAAAAATACAGATATTATCTGCACTTTTACACTGCCTGGTGCAATGGGGCTGGGGCCTCAGAGAGCTTGCAGTGTAAATAACGCAGAGTAAATAACAATGACATACTTTTAACTGCAGAAACTCATCAACCATGCTAAAACGTACATCACACACTGCCACTGTCTCTCACTGTTCATTAAAAGAGAATGAATCCTGAGGGAGGCATCACTGAATATAGATATGTCTCCAACACACCAAATCATACCCTGAGCCTCCAGTAAAGCTAATAAAACCATATTAAATACATCCCCAAAGTTCCCTTGGCTTAGTCCAAGCCACTTGGGCAATTTATAATTTAAAGGAGAATATGAGATTAGAGAGTGATGAAAACAGTGTGATCTAGAATTTGAAACAACAGTTTAACTGTTCTGTCATACTCAGAGGATGCACTGATTTACTGAAATTTGCTTGCAGAGAACTCATGAAGCTCTCTGTATTTTCCCTTCCAAAAATTGTACATACAGTAATGTTGGGCTCCCGAATAAATTATACAATATACTACTTGTAAAATCAGTATAGTCAAACCCACCCTATTTTAAAGATAACGGGGTGCTACAGTGTTCACATATATATATTCTACCTACCCTAAGAGTCACCAGCATCCTACACTCTGGGCTGACAAGGCTTTTAAGTGAGAGTGCCTGAGATGCACTCTCTGCCCTTGTCACAGTCATTCATTCCTAGCAGTTTAATTCCAGAGTGCACCTAATTTCAGTGGAAGTTACAGATCATAAATGCCCAAGAGCAGCACAAGGAATATTTGCTGGCCTCAACTCTTCTTCTCCCTTCATTCTTATTATTCCAGACATTTAGCTCAATTCAATATCTTAAAGAACACAGGGATTCCTAAGAGAGAACTATACTAAGAATGACCATAACAAATAGTTGATTAGTTTAAATGAAGTGGAGAACAATTACTGAGATAATGAAGTGATAAAGTAAAATGAGTGAAATAATGTGAAATAATGAAAACAAGCTTCTTAGCTAATTCTGTCACAGTTCTTATGAGATTCAGTTGAGTGTGTAAGGCCTTCTCAAAGAGAACAACAGTAAGGTGCAAGAGAAATTTAATAAGAAATTCAGTGATGTGAGTTTATTTTCTTATACAGCACCTATTCAGGATCTAAAATCCCTTTCTTGATGTTACTGTCTCAAAACACAACATGTTGCTTGTACATCACAGCTCCCAGACTGGAGTTGGCCTGGAAGAGCTTGAGGGATTTGGTTCAATTCAACAATCTTTGAGAGGGCAGAAATTCACCCAGACCAACAACCTTGGCCAAGCAAAAGATTTCCACCACTTCTGCAGTAACAGAAGGCTTCAGCCCTGCCTGCTCAGATAACATTGACCCAACGGAGAGACCAAAACACACACCTGCAGCACTTCCATAGCAATAAAGAAACTCCTCCCTGTGAAGTGGTTCCTAACTTTTGCCTCATTATTGGTTCTTTGTGAGCTCTGAACAGCAGAGCCAATTTAGTTTATGTAAAATATTAATCTCCTAAAATGCAGTGACAACAAATTTTCCTTTTAACCTCACATTCAAACCTGAGTCGATATTCTCACATGAACGTGTGCTTACAACACGGCAACAAACCCATTCACGACTGCACTGCTCCACCTCACAGCTTTCCTTCCCCGAAAAAAAAACCCCAGGAAGCAGCTAAGTATGACACGTAGACTTGTTAAGACCTCCATCCATCCTCCCCCAAATCATGGAAAAGACCCCCACGATCATCTAGCCCAACCTTTGACCAGTCACCACCTTGTCAACAGCGTCGAATGCCAAACTCCGTCACTTCTTGAACACCATCGGGGTGTTGACCCTGGGCAGCTCCTTCCAGTGCCTGATCACCTTTTTCAGTGAAGAGATACTTCCAGATATCTAGCCTAACCCTCCCCTGGCACATCTTAAGGCTGTCCTGTCACTTGTCCTTGTCACACATGTCTTGTGTCACTGGCTGCCTGGCAGAAGAGGCTGACCCCCACCTTGCTCCACCCTCCTCTCAGGGAGCTGCAGAGTGATAAGGTCTCCCCTGAGCATCCATGTCCCCAGCCTAAACTCCCCCAGCTCCTTCAGCTGCTGCTCACTCGGCTTTAGCCTCCACACCCTTCAGCTTTATTTGCCTTCTCTGCACACACTCCAGCCCCTCAATGGCTTTGTGGAAATAAACGGCCCAGAACTGGACAGTACTCAAGGCATGGCCTCACCAGTGCTGACTATAGACACGATGTAAGACTTCACAGAAATCTCTATTTTAACCTCAAAGAATCATACTTTTGCATAGCTTTGCTTATTAAAATAAATAAACACACAATTATTACTATTCTTTGCACTTGCATGACACCAATAAATCTGGAATTAAAAAAAAAATTAAAGGAAGTATTCCATATCACTGTTGTGCCCAGTTGGCTTTTCTGTTGTGTATCAAGGTGAACTGTTTGATGCTTACAAGCCACAAAATGCCTAAAATGGTGCACAGTTTTACACAGACACTGACACTAGTACATTACATTGTGTTTGTCAATGGCATTTAGAGCAGCTGGCTTTTTGAAATAAAGCACGTATTCAGTGGAGCATCATTAAGGGCAATTGAATTGCCCTTCATCTGTTTCTGGGGCTCTGTGGACTAAAAAGCAGCATCTGGAAGCTTTATGGGTATTATCTGGCTTTCTGTTTTATTCTGTTTAGGCAGACTTGTCTGTTTTTTTTTACATTAGACTCAAAGACAAAAGGATTTCCAGCAATGACCTCCTTCTGATGAAACTCATCTTTATCCGCTGCTTCTTGTTTCTTAGCAAGTGATAAAAAAATCCTTTATGGGCATGAGATTACCTAAATCAACAGTGACTTGCCCATGCACAGCAGTGCTCAGTTGCCTGTTCATCAAAGAGTCTGTTTACTGGCTGCACTGACTGTCAGAGGGAGCACTCACCTGTCCAAGCACTTAGCTCAGCGCTATGGTAAACAGGGACACTAAATATTTCAAATATTCATGTTTTCAGGCTTACTGGTATCAGGGGCAAAGTTTCTCTATTTGTGATGGCAGCAGTGCCACGCTTGAAGACAGCTGGCAGATCCTAATAACTGGACAGCTTGTTGTCCCTATCGCAGTAAGTGCCACCTTATCATCCTTCCAAAAAAGTGGCTGGTACTTGCTTCCCATGAAACTTCCCTGAGCTTGCAGGCTGGGCTCAGTCCCAGGTATGTGTCTGCTCAGCTGTCACTGGCCTCCCTGTCCAGACAGCTTGCATAGTGATTTCTACATAAATATGAATTACACACCTTGAACAGTCAGTTCTCTTTGGCAGCCCCACTATCCCTTCTCTGTGCCTGCTGGCTCCTTTGACCTCTGCTCTCTGGGCACCACTTTATATCCCACTTATTGGATGTTTAACTTCTCATTTTCCTCACACTCTGCTCCAGACAGCCACTCCAGCTCCTGCTGACTCCATCCTGCCAGCTAATCCCTGCTGGGCCAAGCTGAAGATACCTGACATACGGGGAGCTGGCAAAAGAGACACGGGCAGATTTTGGTGAACGTCTGGAGGGACCAGGCCAAGCATAATGGTTTTGGCTGGATCAAGAGAAGTGCTCATCTATTATAGCACTTGAAAAAGAGCTTGTTCAACTGGGTGTTTTCAAGGGCAGCTTAGTGAGCCCAGAGCACTGCAAAGAGCCCTCACTGCCAGGAGGAGACACCAGCTGGAGTTCTTCCAGTGCCCAGCTTTACACCCCTTCTCTAGAGGGGCAGCACCTGCCCGTGCACCAAACATCAAAACCTTCCCTAGCACAGACTTCAAGGAAAAAATGTCAGGCACATCTCCTACAGAGGTACAAACCACTCTTCTTGTCGGTCCACAGAATAAGCAACAAGTCCTGTGGAATATCTTTGGACTATTTGCAGACAGCATTTTCCCTCCTGTGATCCTAGGAAATGAATGCAGATGTTGGAGGAGGTAAGAAAAAGCTTTATCCCAAGAAGTGCATCCTGGGAGAATTCCTGCTAGAAAAAAGAAGGGATATAAACTGAACAATGTATTGTTCATGCAAACAGAGAACACAGACACAAGCAGAAAGCATAACTTTTGGAGAAGTGCTGGAGGAAGGGAGGGGAAAAGTGCCTTGTTTCCATTTTCTATCCATGAAGGGTGACATTCTGGGGAAATAAAAGATGTGTTTGACTGGCCTGTCCTTGTCTGGGAGCTCAGTCAGGGCATCAGCCTGGTCTCTAGCTATTAATCAAACCAGCTTTACTTCATTAGCTTCTTAGCCTTCTCCTGGATCTTTTCCCACCCTTGACAGGGGATGCTGTGTCGCACAGCAGGAATTTTGCTCAGGTGGGGCTCCTGACATCTGCAACTGCATTCACACTGATGCATCACACCCTCAGCAAGCCTCGCAGGCTCCTTTTGGAGAGAGAAATTAATGGGAGGCAAATGAGGGAACAAAAGGAGGAGAGAGGGAAGGAGACACTCCAGGGAGCAGATTTCAGCTAAGCAACCTTAAAGAGTTACAGGCCAACTTTCCGTATGAACGCTGAGTACAGAGGAGTGCCACAGAAACCAACCTGCTTGTTTAGGTATCTGCTCCAGGAGTACACATATAAAAGACAACTTGGGAAGGGAAAAGTGGATGCTTAATAGTTTTCCTGGCATGGGAAAGGAGGATGAATTTTAGCCTTGCAATTACCATTTTTATGGCAGCACAAGTCAGTTAATTTTCTTATATTATTGTTCCATAGTTTAGAAAGCATTTATTTTCTCTAAACAGTCAGAAGTCTGAATACATTATTCATATTTTTTCTCTCTTTTCATTAAGTCCTGTTAATAGAACACATTCAAGAAGGCCACTGTCATTACCAGAATGTTCTGTTACAATACCAAAGAGAGCAAGCAATCTACACAAGTGAATAAAACAGCACTCTCTGTTCCCTAAATGACAAGGGCAAAACACTATATTCTGATTATTTTAAACCAGACAAAAAAAAAAAAAAAAA